>QODF01000070.1:1296841-1438162 GCA_024372805.1 Oostethus manadensis | reverse complement strand
ATATATATATATTAATATATATATATATATATTAATATATATATATTAATATATATATTAATATATATATATAGAATAGAGGATAGGCAGGGATAAGCCGGAAGGAAAAGAAGAATACTATAAAATAAAATATAATGTATATAAAGTATAATATATATATTAAACAAATAAAAAGTTGTTTTTTTTAAGTTGTAATAATAAATGTTCTTAAACAAAGGCATTCATGACTAAATATACACCAAACCGCTGTAATATTAGAAAAATTAGAGTCAACTTTAAGAGAAAAAAAGTTGTATTCTACCAAGAAACAAATGTGCAATTTTACAGTAGTAAACTTTCCTATGGGGGCGGGAAGCCACACTTGCATTGTATTTTTTAACGGCAAATATGACTAAATGCTTGCATTACTAAGCAAGACCAACAGTTTTAGAATATAATTCGTCTCTGAATGTATTCATTTTTACTATCGTTGTTATATATTAAATCTACACAATCATAAATCAAATAGGTGAATGTATTAAAATGCTTAAGAAAATGTTATATTTTGAAACGTATTTACTTTCTTTTTTTTTTTTTTTAAATAAACACATTTTCATTGTGTCTCAGAGCAGGTGCAGTCCTCAAAAGCGCCACATCCGGCTCGTGAGCCACACATCCGTACCGCTGCTCTAGCATAACCTTGAATTATTAAATAAAAGTGGGTTTTTTTGTTGTCCTTATACTGTGCAAAACAAACAAAACTAAATAAAGTTGTCTTATTTGGAAAATGAGATTGCAATTGTATGGGAATAAAGTCAAAATATGTGAATATAGAAGAACATTTAGAAAGTTTATTTAAGGAGATGATGTTTTTAATGGCCTTTTACACGTATTTGACCAAGCTTAAAAATATATATATAACTTCTTAGCATAGCTTCACAAAATATCAAAGTGGCCCACATCCTCTCAAAAGTCAGCCCTGCCTTGCATTAATAGAAGGGCAAGGAAACCAGGATTTGGATTCCACCAGCACACTCCCCTCTTTCTGCACCATGTCTTACTGTAGCACAGTCATGTGACTTGTTTGCATTGTTGAACACCTGCTCTTGCTGAGTCGCTGTCTTCTGTCCTCCTCAGGTGCTGTACCAGCAGTTCAAGTTCTTTCTCAATCTCTACTTCCTGGTGGTCTCCTGCTCCCAGTTTGTGCCCTCGCTGAAGATCGGATATTTGTACACCTACTGGGCACCGCTGGTAAATCTTTGCAAACGTCAAGCGCCCTTTGATGGACGTCTTAGCTTTTTTTGGTCAGATAGTGGGGAGTGTTATAGTGCAAATATGGGGAGGGAAAAAAAACATGTGAATAACGCACCTGGTCTAGCAGACAATAAGAAGACATGGCAGGAGGGATCCGTGTTTGTTGCTATATTTAGCAGTGGAGCGGCAACAATTAATTCATGATTAATCCATTATATGATTAACAGCTATTTTGGTATTTGAATCGTTTTTTATTTAAAAACGTAAACAGCCTCTCAAATGTGAATGTTTTTTACTTTCCTTAGTCATACATAAAATCAGACCTATTATTATTATTATTATTATTATTATTATTATAGACCTATTATTATTTATACACATGACTTTGGAAAACAGTGATGGGCATTTTTGCCTCTTTTATGATATGCTGCAGACCAAACCACTATTTCTTTGTGTTTGTTTCATGTTGATTTGGTCCGTCTAGTGTTCAAAGTGTTTTATGGCCAAATCTAAAAATATAATTTTACATGAAAACTTTAGGCCGCACGGTGACTGAGTGGTTAGCACATTGGCCACACAGTCAGGAGATCTGGAAGACCTGGGTTCAAATCTCCGTTGGCCATCTCTGTGTGGAGTTTGCATGTTCTCCCCGTGCGTGTGTGGGTTTTCTCCGGGTACTCCGGTTTCCTCCCACATTCCAAAAACATGCATGTTAGCTTCATTGGTGACTCTAAATTGTCCATCGGTATGAATGTGAGTGTGAATGTTTGTTTGTCTATATGTGCCCTGCGATTGACTGGCGACCAGTCCAGGGTGTACCCCGCCTCTCGCCCAAAGCCAGCTGGGATAGGCTCCAGCATCCCCGTGACCCTAATGAGGATAAGCGGTATAGAAAATGAATGAATGAATGAAAACTTTATTTAAAAAAAAAAAAGCAAAAATTGAAAAGTCAGTAATTGTACGAGAAAAAAGTCAAAATATTTAGAGAAAATGTAATTTGAGGAAAAATAACATAATATCAGCGGCATAAAGTTGAAATACACCAAAAATATATATATATTATAATATACAACGTCAGAACTGTTTTTAAAGTCGTACTATTATGAGAAACAATGAATACATTTGTAATTGTAGAAGAAGTTATAGTATTATGAGAATGTCAAAACATGGGAATAAAGTCATAATTAGGAGAAGAAATTTGAAGTTGAAGTTGTTGAAAATTCAAAAGCAGATTTGGGTAAATAGCTGTCATTTTAAGAGAAAATCAAAGTATCAACCGAAAAAAGTCGCAATTTTACAAGAAAATTTTTGTAATATTATAGGGAAAAATGTCATTTTAATAGCTAGAGTTGAAATAATAATGAAAAAAAGTATTTTTTGTTTTATTTTTAGTAATTTTTGGAAAAGATAATATGGTAATGAAGTCAAACTGTTATGGGAATAATATTACAATTACAAAGATTATTTATGAAGGAAGGTGAAATATAAAATAAAAATATACAATATACATACATTATATATATAATATAATATTAGGCTTTTTCACCAGTATGACAAAGCTTGAGGTGCATATACTGCATGTAAGTTCCTAGCATGTCTTTACAAACTATGGCTATTGCATTTTTCATTTCTGTGGAAAAAAGGAAACAGCAAGCTTAGAAAGAAAATAATTGTTAGTTGCAGCTCTATGTAGCGAGGAATCGGAGCTCTCTAGAGTTGCCTTTTTCCAGTCAGAGACTAGCAACAAATCTAGTGAAGGGACAGACATGATAGCAGGAGCTCCTGTGGGCCCCTCCGTACCTAAAAGCATTCTCAGATGGCTCCATCCTGTTTATGGCATGGAAAAAAAACACAAAAAGAAGCGACAGGAGAAAGTTTACGTGTCGTTCTCAATATATTTGCTTTCCTTTTCATTTGTTGAACTCGCTTTTCTGCCTATTACGCAAACCAGATCGATCGCAGCCCTGTGGGAAGCACCGCTGAAAAGTCTGTTTTGTATCCAGTGATCGGTTCCTTTAACAACCCCTTGCGTCTTCCTGGTTTCAGAGCTTCGTGCTTGCCGTCACCATGGTGCGCGAGGCCGTGGACGAGGTGCGGCGCCACCAGCGGGACAAAGAGATGAACTCGCAGCTCTACAGCAAGCTGACGGTGCGCGGTGAGTGACGGAGCGCGCCATCGTCGGCACTTTGCGGCGACTGTTTGCTGACATTATGATAACGGATACTCTCCAGTATAACCGAGCTCTCCCCCGTGCAATTATGACCGGTCAACCCCCTCAGCTCCACCGGACCGGCTCTTGTAACACAAGTCGTAGCTCTCGCCGTAATTGCATCGATTTCTACCTCTCTGAGACGGTGTGAGCGAAGATGGTCTACCTCAAACCCCTCGTGTGATATCCGTGCACCCACGCCGCCATCACACCTTTTAGACGGGGCCCCCAAGCGCCGTTAGACTTTGCAGGAGGGATATTGAGGCCATAAACATGAAAACGGGGAGGCGTTTGCGTCATCAGGATGCAGGGAATCGATCTGTCACCCGTCGACGTTTTTAAGAGCCCGTATCATCTTCCGATGGCTGGCGGAACACACAATAAACGATCGATAGCTGGCGTTTATTAAGGCGTTAGCAATGTATCTCAAAAGTTCAGCTGCTGTCAATCATTGTCTTGTTTGCTTCCTCAGGTAAAATCCAGGTCAAGAGTTCAGACATACAAGTCGGAGACCTGATTATCGTGGAGAAGGTGAAGCTCTTTTGTTGCCACGCCGTGACTTTGTTCCAAGACAAACCGCACTTTTTTTTTTTGTTGGAATTTTGTCTTTCACACTTCTTATGTGGGAAGGAAGTCCCACTAATGCGTACACGCTCACGGTACGGATATGAAACCATAAAACCTTGGCGGTTTTTGGAGGTGTTTCTAGGCGGAATAGGTTTGTCCCATTCTGTGCTTTAATTAGCTGCCCCTTCTTTTTTACCTTTTAGAAGGCATAGAAAACAAAGGCGTGTGTTCATTCTCACAAGGATTGTGGATGATGGGCAAAATTCCCAAAAAGTGAACTTTTCCTTGAATTATTCGGAAGGCTATCATGACTGAGCTGTTTTTTCTTGCCCCCTCACCCCCTGTTTTTGTAGAACCAAAGGATTCCGGCAGACATGATATTCCTGAGGACGTCGGAGAAAACTGGTGAGCGTCACGCGGCTTTAAATCCATCATTCCATCACATGCAGGAGACAGAACGAATGCCGTCCTGGTGAACTTAAAGTTCCTTGCGTGGCTCGTAATCAGGATCATTTGGCCGAGAAATGCGACTTAACGCCCCCCCCCCCCCCCCCCCCCCCACCACATGGCCTGTTGACATGATTGGATGAGGCCAGCCTGCGCTGCATATGATCACATTTGTTGGAGTGACGGATGACGCAAATTCCAATCCATCAATGAGCCGCGTCAGATTTGCAGACAGGCGTCCGAAGGGAGAATGTTCCTGAGGACGTCGTCCCCATTAATCTCCGGCCGGGAGTTGCGGACGTCTTTATGCCTCGGACACGTGCGCGCATAAGCACATATTTGTCTTTCGCACTGCCGAGAAGCGTGAATCATCCTGCTGGTGTTGATGTTTGCCATCATATTTAACCCTCCAGGGACGCTTGATGGCCGCCCTCTGGCCTCCCTGTCACATCCCCGGCTGATATCCATCAGTTTAGCGTGTAATGTCACCTCCCATCCATGCAGGTCACCGCGTTGCACGCTGCATGTCCGGCCGAATGTCCGGTCTTTTATGAACGCTCTTTTTATTAGCTCGAAGGGATGCGTCCACGGAAGGCAACAAGGCCTGTCTGTTAGTGCACGCGTAACGCCCTCCGTCTTGTGCTCTTCCAGGAGCGTGCTTCATCAGGACTGACCAGCTGGACGGAGAGACGGACTGGAAGCTGAAAGTGGCCGTCGCCTGCACGCAGCGCCTTCCTGCAGTCGGGGTACGCCTGCAATCCCCATTGGCTCAGAGGCCTGAAACCTTTTTTGTCTTATTGGGTCTTCTACCTTCTTAATTCAACATACAGATAGATCTCTTCCCCTTAATCCCATCACTGTTTTATACATCTTAACATCTGCTTCTGACTAAACTGATCATTTTGAGTAGAGGAGGTCAGGCAAAGGACACATCAAATACAGTCATAAACAGAAGAAATACAAAAACGACATAAAATATTAGCCACGTGGTTGTCTTGCACACGAGAAGGGGCTTTGCAAGGGAGGGTGAGACAGACTGTATCGGGAGAAGGAAGTCTCCGTAATGAGACGATGGCGCTGCTGAGTTGTCGTTGTCCGTTTCAAAGGAGAAGATCCTTAAACATGTTCAAGGATACCATCTTTATCCTTCATGACGCTCGCGACAGTTTTTGAAAATTCTTTTAAATTGTTTTTGGTGAAAAAAGTCAGAGTTTTATATTATTATTATGAGGAAAAATAATTTGTTTTGTAATATTTTATCAAAATTGGTCATTTAAGAAACAAAACAAAGAATGACGTAATTTGGGGAAAATTAGGTCAGGGAAAGAGTTATAATATACTAATACACACAATATATGGAAGAAATATATCAAAGAAAGTTGAACTATTTGGGGGGTGAAAAAAGCAGCAGAAATGTTAAACGTTACAATGTTACTAGAATATTTTAGTACCATAAAGTAGAAAAATTACAGAAAAATGACTTAAATAGCGGTAATGTGAGAAACAAAAAATAATTTTTTTATTTTTGGAAAATGAGGTCGTGGAAACGTTGTGTTATAAGAATAATAAAGTCAAATCAAAATAGACAAACTTTTTTTTTTTATTGGCCCACAGCACATTCTAAAAATATAAGTGAGAAAGAAAAACAGCAAAAATGAAAAACTCAGTCGTAATTTTACAAGAATAATGACAAACTATTAATAGAAATTAGTGAGAAAAACGTAAATCCAGAATTTGATGCGAAAATATAATGGGAAATGTCATTTTAGTTGCACAAACTGAAATATAAAAGAATAAATGCGATATGAGGAACAAAACAAATTATTAAATTTTGGGGAAATTACTTTGGGGCGGGGGTCAGAAATAAAGTCAGAATATAATTTTTTACATGTAAAAGAAAATCTGCAGAACTCTTACAAGAATAAAGTCAAAACAAGAAGAGAAAAAAGTGATAATTTTACAAGAATAAACTTGGAATATTATGAGGAAAAATAAAGTTATTTTAGTAGCATAGACTTGAAATAAAAAAATCTTAATAATGAGAAACAAAACAAATAAAGTTGTATAAAGTCAACATATTATGGGAATATTAGAAATATTATGCAGTAACATGATGCGTGACATAAAACATCACAACTTCCAAAAAAACAAAAACAAAGACTGCTTGCTGGAAGCGCTTGAGATCCTCAAAGTGGTTTTGTGACCTAAATCCGGACAGGTGCGTGAACCCCCCACTCTAGTGCTGAAGCGGTCTTCATCTTCCCTCAGGACCTGTTCTCCATCAGTGCCTACGTCTACGCCCAGGCACCTCAGCTGGACATCCACAGCTTTGAGGGAAACTTCACGCGGGTATGTGGGCTTGTTGACACGTTTCCTCTCCTCCCGGAATAAATCTTCAGCGCGCAGATAGTTGACACGGAGGATCAGCTGCGCCGTGTTGACAAGAGGCCACAATGGGGGCGCTTGTGTTTGCGCCTCTTACATCACACACACACACACACGGGTCCCGCTAGCTCCGTCCATCCTGTCGTACTTGTTGCTCCCGCTTTTTTATTAATAGCAGATTAGCACAGCCCCCACGGAGAGGAGAGGCCGCACTACAAAGGGAGGCTTTGTGGTCTGTCTTCACTCTTGGCCACACACCAGGCTTAGTGAGCGAGCACTTCCTCCACTCATTCATCCTCCGCGGCCTTCCTTTGCATATCGTGTGCTTTGAGTCGGAGGGGGGGGTGGGGGGGGGGGGGGGGGGGGGGGGGGGGGGGGGGGGGGGGGGGGGGGGGGGGGGGGGGGGGGTAGAAAGACGGGTTCCCACAGACCCCTTCAGCAAATGAACTTACCTATTTATGAGTGTTCTTTGTCTTCCCGGGGACAGACTTTACGGAGACACGGCGGCAGCGTGACAATGTCAGGCCGGTCAAGCGTTCCGCACCCCTGCCATTTATTTTTCATGCACCTCTTCACCTACATGGACAGGATGTGGCTGCTTGGGTATCATAATTATTATATCAGGCGGGGCCATTTGAGCCGAAACCGGAGCCTGGGCTCCCGCGCTCCTGACTCAGAGCGTTTTCCTGCGCTTGCCTTTATTTAAGAGAGCGGGGCGGGTGAAACTGGAGCCCCTCACAAGGGCGGGTGGGGTGTGTTTTATCTGTCAAATCTCACAAACGTGACCTTGCTGTACTTCTTCTTCTTCTTCTCTTAATTTAAAACGGGCCCAATATCACGTTGTTGATAAGAGCTTCTGTATTGCTACACGTCGCACGTCTCATGTGATGTATCACAACGTGCACACTTTACACTAAAAGTCATCGCTATCTGTACATATTTTAGAAAATTGGAATATTCCACAGTAGTTCCTCCCACAGTAGACCCGACTGCCATAAGAAGTAGGATTCAAAATGAATAAATTGAATAGTTTTGTAGTTACAGCATAGAAAACTTCAATTTGGTGTTTTAACATTATTAGAGCTCTGTGGACATGAAATAACACCACTATAGTGACATAGTTCCTTGTTTACGTCACATTGCACAGGCTATAGGATCTCTGCAGGGACGTTAGACGACCGCCGTATGGCAAGTTAGTCAGCCTCTCCAATTTGCTGACTAAAAAATAAAGGAAAAAGAAGCCAAAAACTGACCACTTCCGCACGCGTTGAGAGGAGAAACTCCCTCCTACTCGTTCTCAGCAATGGCATGTCGGCTTGGTCTGCTGGTTCAGTAGCCAATCTCTATGCTGTGGGAAAGGTAATCTTGCGTCATATTTAATAAAATAAGTAAGTTACCGCCGTGAATGCAGTATTTTGACATCACTATTAAAAAGATAATATTCAGCATGTTTCCATAAATTTGTATAAGTGTACGCTGATTTGGATGTAATGTAACAATGTGTTTATGAGGGAGGATAAAACGGTAGCGCCAAAATAAAAATAAATTAAAGTAGTGCCAAATTGTTCTGTGGCAGGCTGCCCAAAAAAAAAAAAGAATGTATGAGAAGCACTGCAACCGTAATTTTTGAAGGGTTGTACTGGAAGGGAACTTGTAGCAATTTGGCATGCGTAAACATAAAAATAAGAAATTTACTGTAAAATTAGCATTCATTTGACTTTAGACTTTTTTTCTGGTAGAAAAAAAAGGTAGTTGCAAATGTATCTGTGGCAGTCCTGATGTATTTGTGGTGGGCCGCTGCACGATATCACCCCTAATTCATATTTTCCTCACTTTTTTCTTTCATTGTCCCAACGATTCGTCTTTGTTACTATAAAATATGTAATAATATTCTGTCTTCTTTACCTCTGGCAGGAAGACGCAGACCCCCAAGTCCACGAGAGTCTGAGCATCGAGAACACTCTGTGGGCCAGCACCGTGGTGGCCTCCGGTGAGTGTGTTTGGGTTTCCAGAGTATCCATGAGCGCTCATTGGTCCCTGAGCTAATCCTCCCCCGCGCAAAGTCCCCCCACCCAGAAGTCGCTCGTGTCAGATGAGAGCGTTTGCGACGCTCCCAGCGATGGGCCCCCCCTCCCCGCCATTGATTTGTGGTGTCGGGGGCCCTCGACGCAGAGCCTCCCCGCCCGACAATGCCCTGACCTTGACCAGGAGAGCAAACACTTACGTCAATGTTGTTCCCACTAAAGCTTCTTCACACACTTCAGAGGGGGTCACGTCAGCATGTAACACACTTCCCGCTCCAGCTGTGACTGGAAAACCACTTCCTGTAGTCAAGGGGGGTCCACAGAGCGACCCCTTGCGGAAATATATTTAAATTAAAAAAAAACGGCAAAAGTGGCTGATTGGGTAGAATGTTGGCCTAACAGTCAGGAGGTTCCGGGTTCCAATCTCCGTTGGGCATCTCTGTTTGGAGTTTGCATGTTCTCCCCGCGCATGTGTGGGTTTTCTTTGGGTACTCCGGTTTCCTCCCACATTCGAAAAACATGCTTGTTAGCTAATTGGCGACTCTAAATTGTCCATAGGTATGAATGTGATTGTGAATGTTTGTTTGTCTATATGTGCCCTCCGATTGACTGGCGACCAGTCCAGGGTGTACCCCGCCTAACCTCCAAAGTCAAGCTGGGATAAACTCCAGCATACCCACCACCCTAATGAGGATAAGCGTTATAGAAAATGGATGGATGGTAAACGGCAATAGTGTTGATAACTAATAACAACACTAAAGTTTATCTTTATATTTATTATGTACTGTATACTATATATTTATAGCCTTTTTACAAAATAAATACATATAATGCATATAAAAACACATGTTTATACATATACATATACAGTGAGGGGGAAAAAACTATTTGAACCCCAGCTGATTTGGTAAGTTTGCCCACTAACAAAGAAATGATCAGTCTATAATTTCAATGGTAGCTTTATTTGAACACTGAGAAACAACAATGACAAAAAAATCCAGAAAAATGCGTTTTAAAAAGAGTTATAAATGAATTTGCATTTCCATGAAGGAAATAAGTATTTGATCCCTTTGAAAAACGTGCTTCAGTACTTGGTGGCAAACCCTTTGTTGGCAATCACAGAGGTCAACCGTTTCTTGTAGTTGGCCACAAGGTTTGCACACATCTCAGGGGGGATTTTGGCCCACTCCTCTTTGCTGATCCTCTCCAAGTCAATAATGTTTCGTGGCTGATGTTTGGCAACTCCAACCTTCAGCTCCCTCCACACATTTTCTATGGGATTAAGGTCTGGAGACTGACTAGGCCACTTCATGACCTTAATATGCTTCTTCTTGAGCCAACCTTTTGTTGCCTTGGCCGTGTGTTTTGGATCATTGTCATGCTGGAATACCCGACCACGACCCATCTCACCCAACACTTGACGGTACATGGCCCCATCCATCCTCCCTTTGATGCGCTGCAATTGTCCTGTCCCCTTGGCAGAAAAACACCCCCAAAGCATAATGTTTCCACCGCCATATTTGACGGTGGGGACGGTGTTTTTGGAGTCGTAGGCAGCATTCCTCTTCCTCCAAACACGGCGTGTTGAGTTGATGCCAAAGAGCTCAATTTTGGTCTCATCTGACCACAACACTTTCACCCAGTCTTCCTCTGAATTAGTCAGATGTTCAGTGGCAAACTTCAAACGGGCCTGTAGATGGACTTTCTTGAGCAGGGGGACCTTGCGGGCACAGCAGGATTTCAGTCCTTCACGGCGTAGTGTTACCAACTGTTTTTGTGGTGACTATGGTCCCAGCTGCCTTGAGATCATTGACGAGTTCCTCCCGAATGGTTCTGGGCTGATTCCTCACTGTTCTCATTATCATTGAAACTCCACGAGGTGAGATCTTGCATGGAGCTCCAGAACGAGGGAGATTGGCAGTTAATTTATGTTTCTTCCATTTGCCAATAATTGCACCGACTGTTGTCACCTTCTCACCCAGCTGCTTGCCGATGATCTTGTAGCCCTTTCCAGCCTTGTGTAGGTCCACAATCTTGTCCCTGACATCCTTGGAAAGCTCTTTGGTCTTGGCCATGGTGCAGAGTTTGGCATCTGGATTGATTGATTGCTTCTGCGGACAGGTCTCTTTTATACAGGTAACGAGCTGAGAGGGCTGCCAATGTCAGCTTGTTACCTGTATAAGATCCACCTGGGAGCTAGAGATCTTGCTGACGGATAGGGGATCAAATACTTATTTCCTTAATGGAAATGCAAATTAATTCATAATTGTTTTTTAAACGCATTCTTCTGGATTTTTTTTGTCGTTGTTGTCTCTGTGTTCAAATAAAGCTACCATTGAAATTTTAGACTGATCATTTCTTTGTTAGTGGGCAAACTTACAAAATCAGCTGGGGTTCAAATAGTTTTTTCCCTCACTATATATATATAAGTAATACTCAGATGTTTTACAATGTTGTTTACAGCGATGTTGAGAAGCTAATTGCTGGTGCTGCATCCATAGGCTTCACAACGTTCTACGACAGGAGATATGCGATGTTGCACATATCAGTATCCGTTGATATCGGATTTAAAAAATGAGAGTTGGACAATATCGGCATATTGAATATCGACAAAAAATCCAATATCGGACATCCCTACTGTTTACAAAAATAAAAATACATGTAAAAATGTATATACTATCATAGTATATCTTGATTCTCATCTGTGGACAAAGTTTGTACACCTACAGTGGTCAAAGTTAAAGCTTTATGTATTTATATGTTTATATATTTTATATGTATGAAAAATTCCTCATCGCTCACCTTCAGAACTTTTTTTTATTTTTAATGATTCCTTTTTTTTAAAGGCACGCTCATTTATTATGAATGACCCATTAATCTTTTTCTCATAAGGCCACCTTAATGAATTGGCAAATAAAGACAGCGGCGTATCGATCAGGCGCGCCCACAGGTTGTTTGTGCGAAGGCGCTGATGGTATTAAACGCTCGGCTTGAGTGACGCCGCGACGCCGCCCCCTCTGCTTTCGGCTTTATTGTGTTTCCTCGCATGCGCTTCATCTTCCTTGTCCGTGTGTGTGTGTGTGTGCGGGAGAAACACGGCGGAGGCTAATGAGCAGCGTAATTTGTCTCTTTCTGGCAGGCACCGTGATCGGGGTGGTGATCTACACAGGCAAAGAGACCAGGAGTGTACTCAACACTTCCTATGCCAAGAACAAGGTGAAGTCCGTTTGAATCTTTTGGGGAATTCTACAGCAACTACTTGACGTTGTGGGAGTTTGGACTTGGTGCAGTGTGATGTTCTTCACACTTTTATTAATAATGTGCAAAAACCAACGTAAAAGACGCTACACAAAGACACAAATAGAATTGTATCACACCACACCTTCCATCTACTCAATTATGCTTGAAAAGTGGCTAGGAGGGCATTTTTGCTCTGCTGCTGTTATTTTTTTTTAATTTATTGGTCCTCTTCACTTTCTAAAAATATAGTTAATAAGAAAACTTAAAAACAACAACAGAAAAAAGAGCAGTGATTTTACTAGAATCATGACAAAATATTAGTATAATAAAGTAAAAACAAGAGAATTAAAGAAAAAATGCAAAATGTTTTTTTGTGGGAAAATTCAGGTAAAACACAATTTAGTTGCAATTTTGGCAAAATTAGGTTGGATAAAAGCTATAATTTTATGATAATACAGTCAAAATATTATGCGAATACAGTAATGACATTAAGAGGAAAAATTGCATAAAGTGAAATTTTAAAGTCTAAAAAAATATAAGATAAGAAACAAGAAAAACAAAGAATAAAATTGCAATTTTAGCTTGGGTTGAAGGTATAATTTTACGATAAAGTCACAATATTATCGAACAAGACATATTACAGGAAAAAGGTACAAGAAGAAAGAAAGTGAGCAAAATGTTAAAATAAGGAGAAAATGTACGTTAATAGTAAAGACAAAGCTGAGATGCAGCCAGTTTTGAAGAACTTTTCTCAAATAGAGCACAGTGATGGATACATAGATACTTTATTCATCTCCAAGAGAAATTTACATTTCATCCATTCATTTTCTACCGCCCTATCCTCACTTGGGTCACGGGAGCCTATCCCAGCTGACATGGGGCAAGAGGCGGGGTACACCCGACCATACTAAACACCCAACCATTCACACTCCAGTTCATCCCTATGGACAATGTAGAGCCAATTAACCTAACCAGTTAATTCATTAACCAGAGCAGCAGCAGCAGCCTCATTCCCTGTCCTTTACTGCAGGTCACATGATAAAAAGGAGGGAAAATGTGGTAGGCAATTGTTCAAATGTTACTCCTTTACTATACCAGTTTAAAAAAACAACAAAAAAAGATGGTTACTTTGTTGACCGTGGCACAATATTAGTCCAAAATATTGAAAGACTACGGTAGGTATAGGGAGTATGCTCACTAGGCATCAGTAATGCTATGATACGTGACGTTACATTACATGTCCTGAGCTGGAAGACATGCCATGACAGGGCTGAGATTAAGTGGGAGAGAAAAAAACAGTTCTTTGTTCTTTCTTTTACAAAACAGTATTTGTTAATGATTTATTTTGGACACCTGACGTAGGGAACCCTCCCGCCGTGCCTCTTTTCTTCCCCTGCATCTAATCGGCAATCAATCCATCCTGTAAGGTTGTTGTTTTTGTACCCCTGACTTTCCAGATAAAAGCCAGACTTGTCGATGGGGAGGGGTGAAGGTCAGCGGCCATGGCTAATTACCCAAAAGGGAAATTAACTAAGGAAGGATTTAAATGACATTTTCAGCGAGACGTTAACCCAGGAGAATCCACGTCGAGTGTTTTGTTTCCCGAGCCAAGAGATTATGTGAAAAAGTGATTCCGCTTAAAGACGCACGACACTGCTCGGCTGACGAGTGTTCATGATGTTAAACACGCAAAGGAGCCACAGCTGCGCCCTCATCCTCGTCCTAGACCGGTTTGCCCCTTCATTTACTTGTGGCGCTTTGCCACCAGCACACCCAGGCGGCTCTGTAGCGCTTGTGACGGTCCAGCGTCGCCGCAGATGAGCGCCGGCGTGCACGCCGACGGGTGTTTTGTGTGAGACGGGCTGGCTGAGAGGAATTCAATATTTCAAGGAGATTATGTCAGAAGTGCCAATACGGCGAGCGGAGATTGGGCCCAGAGGTCGATAGAGTGCCGCTAAAGCCGCACCAGAACGTTTCGGCCTCATATAATGGAGGCCGGACAATGACGGGCCCGCCGGAGGTGGGATTGTCTCTTTGTGTGTGACGGTCAGAGAGGCAACAATGTCGTTTGTCAAAAAGGCTTCGATAAAGTTCATCAATGCTCTCCCGTCTCTCAAACTGTCATTGCGGGACACCTCGGGAATCGATATCCGGTCATGTCCTCCTGTTTTTTTTTTACCAATATAACATTCTGGAAATCCTGAAAATGGCTCTTTTTGAAAAGAAAATGTAAACAAAAATCCGCATGGCGCATGAATCCACTGTATTGTTTTTATATGATGTTTATATTTTGTAATTAACACAAGGATATTGATCACACTTTATACTTTATTCAGGGCTGCACGGTGGATGAGTGGTTAGCATGTTGGCCACACAGTCAAAAGATCTGGGTTTCATTCCGAAAACGTGCACGTTAAGTTAACTGGGGACTCTAAATCAGGAGTCGGGAACCTTTTGGGCTAAGAGAGCCATAAACGACACCTATTTTCAAATGTGTTTTGGTGAGAGCCATTTCCTATTTTTAATTAAGTGAATGCAACTAAAAGTCTGCCAACAAGATAAGTCTCTGAATTGGATGGCTGGAAGTGCTGAGAAGGTTTTATGTTTGGAATGTTATTTTACACAAAACATTATAAAACCAAAAATATATTTTTAAATTGGGATATTATCACTTTATTCCCACAATATTTGAACTTTATTCCCTAATTATTTAATAAATCAATTTCATTAACAAAAAAAAAATAAAAATGAACATAACACTACAGATTTATTCTCTTAAAATAGTGACTCAGTTTCTTAGACTTCGTTTCTTTTGACTTTCTACTTGTAAAAATACAGCAATTTATTCAATTTCTGCAGGTTTTTTTCATTTATTTTTGCAATTTTTTCAACTTTCCTCATAAGTATGACTTTATTCCTGTAATATTATGACTTTATTCTCCTAACATTATAACCTTTTCCACAACCAAGTGTTCCAAAAATGACAACCTTTTTTCTCTTAATATTTGACTTTATTTTTGTAAAATTACTGCTCATTTTTCAGTTTTTGCCGTTTCCTTTTTTTAAAAAATTAAATCGCATTTTTAGATTGTGCCGCGGGCAAATAAATCACTCGGACCGCACTTTGAACACCCTGTTGTAAAGCAAGATATTTTAGATATATTTGAAGAAAACAATTAATTTAAATAAATAAATGTTAAGGTGTGGTCATCAAACGAGCCACATCTGGCCCCAGAGCCGTAGGTTCTGCTCTAACTTGTCCGTGGGGATAAATGTGACTGTAAAAGGTTGTTTGCAATGGATGTGCGACCCGTCCAGGGTGTGCCCCCCCCCATTGTCGACTGGGATAGGAACTGAAACAAACCCGTTTGCTTTTACCAGCGTGGGGACGAATGAAGTCAAAGCTGCTCTTTTATTCACTGATAACATCTTCAGGTTGAGGTAATTGAGCCCCGTGACCCCCCCTGCCCCCCACCACACCCCTTGACGGGGCGAGTAATGACTTCATTCGATCCCCAGCGAGGCCGGGAACACCTAGCCCGGCCATTGTTCCTATTTGAAGGAGATCCCTTCGCTTTTCAGCTGCGCGCTGCCCTTTCTGTCCTTAATTTTCTTCATTTTAATCCATACCCCCTTGCCCCTATTTTCCCTGATAGCTCAAGCATGAACCATGTAGCAGGGCTCCGGGTGGTGGGGAGGACGCGGTACCCGCCCACCCAGCTTCGCCTTCCCGCACTTGGCTACTGGGAGTTTTAACATCCACCGATAAATCAGTCACACAGGTCTCTGGGGTCGGGATGGCCCTTGAGGGAATGGGTTCGGTGGGGGTTCAGTAAAAGTGGAGGAATTCACCGTCCCGCGCACCCCCTCCCCCCTTTGACGCGCAGTCCTATTCAGAGCAGCTCCTTCAGCGGAGGGAGACGTTATGTTGGTTCTGCTGTTTTTTGTCACATGAAAGCCCTCTGTGTACGAGCCTGTGCTGCCAAAAAGGGGTAGGGCGCTTCTTTATTTGACATCTTTTTCCCACATGCTCCATTGGCTGCGAGATGCACTCGAAAAATAAAAGACAACTTTGGGACCCCCCACACCCCCAACCCGCATCCCCCCCCCCTTTTTTTGTCCCTCTTTCTCCAGACCGCCATCTCAATATGGGAACCCCTTTGACCTTTCCACTCGCATTCACGTATTCAATGTAGGAAAAAAAAACATGCCAGCAATAACAGTGTTTATGTCGTACACAAGCTTTGCATGACAAAAGCCGGCAGTTAGCGACGTCTTTCACCGGCTGTTTGAGCGTTTTGGGAACAGATGGGATGGTAACAAAGAGCGCTCGCTTGCGATGATGAGTTCCGTATGTTTTTACCAGTCGCAATATTAAAAACTCCAGCGGGCTCATCCGAGCTCTTCCCCCCCGCGAGGGCCGCATTCTGGGAAGAATCCAAGGATGCCGGGAGGCAGTTTTGATACATTGTGTGCACGAAAAGAGGCTATACTTGTTATTTCAATGCACTTTATTCGGCATCAACAATGCCGGATAATACAGTGCATGCAAAAGACATAAATAACACGCTCACGGGTTTTTAAGTGGAACATGCACCCCCTCACACGTGTCCTGGGGTGACAAAAAATGCATTAATGAATAGACATAAAAATATACAGTGCTGAGAAAAAGTACTAGATTTATGACACTTAAATGCGTCAGGTCATCAAGCAAATGTAAGTATTTGTCAATGACAATAATTTAACACAAAATTCAGTTTTTAAATTAATTATTTTGTTACTAAAGAAGAACGATATCCAAACCTACATGGCCCTATGTGATAAAGTGATTCCCCTGTCCGTGTTAAAACATAACTCAACTGGGATTATCAGTGTGGAAAAGGTTGTAAAGCCATTTGTAAAGGTTGGGGACTCCAGCAAACCACAGTGAGAGCCCATCCAGCCAGCCATTTTCTTTGCGGGGTCGCGGGGGCAGCAACCTAAGCAGAGAAGCCCAAACTTCCCTTTCCCCGGCCACTTCGTCCATTATCCACAAATGGCGAAAACAGTGAACAGTGGCGAACCTTCCCAGGAGTATCCAGCCAACCAAAATTTTCCCCAAGAGCAGTGACTCATTTAGGAGGTCACAAAAGACCCCACAATGACATCCAAAGACCTCCAGGCCTCACTTGCCTCAGTTCAGGTCAGGTTCATGACTCCAACATAAGAAAGACACTGCAAAAACTGCGTTCCAAGACCAAAACCACTGTTGAGCAAAAAGAACATTAAGCCTCGTCTCACTTTTGCCAGAACATCAACAGAACTTGATCAACAGATCTGTGGTGATTCCAGGACAGGCGATACGTGATGTTACGTGACGTATCAGAATCGGAAATAAAAAGTCCTCATAGATAGTGCTGATGTCCTGAACATTATGATGGTTTGGTATGAAATGTGGGGGAACTTTAAAAAAACAAAAAAATAGTGGGCAGAGAATGGCCCCAGGGACACCCCTGTGGTTTTTGGCCTATTATTGACTCCCTTTTTTTTACTACATGTTTGCAGGTTGGGCTGTTGGACCTGGAGCTGAACCGACTCACCAAGGCCCTGTTTTTGGCCCAGGTGGTTCTGTCCATCGTCATGGAAGTGCTGCATGGGTTTGTGGGCCAGTGGTTCCGCAACCTCTTTCGATTTGTGGTGCTCTTCTCGTACATCATTCCCATAAGGTGCTCACAAAAGTGTTTTTTTTTTCGTACCAGTTTGACTCCTTCTGGATTACCGTATCTGCCTTTTGCCCGGTACAGCCTGCGCGTGAATCTGGACATGGGGAAGGCGGCCTACGGCTGGATGATCATGAAGGACGAGAACATTCCCGGCACTGTGGTGAGGACCAGCACCATCCCGGAAGAACTGGGCCGGCTGGTCTATCTGCTGACGGACAAGACAGGCAAGAGCAAACCCGATGTGTGCAATTCAATACCCGATTCGCCACCGAGGCCGCTCCTTAAAACGCGTCAGGGTGATAAACTCCAGCTCACGTTTTCGTCTCGACTTGCTGATCTAAGTAGGAATGGATTCGGCTTTAGTGCCAATTCATCTAAGGTGATGGTTAGCAGAATGAAGAGCAATCAATCAGTCGGGATTGGTTAAAAGCCCCGCGTTGCCCACGAGCACACGTTCTGGCAGCAGCATCCATTAGACAGGCGCTATTGTCCCGGTTTGGGCTTGCATTGTTTTGTTGAATTGCAAAGGACACGGTCTGGATTGGCCGGGAGAGTACGGTCAATGAGAAGGGTCATGTGATGCATCGTGGATGTACCCCTCCGTCTTTTTGTTTAAAACTTTGACTTATCATACATTGTATTGCCATGTACTGTATATTATTACTATCAACTTCTTTCTTTGCTCTTTTTCCCCATTTTTGCCTCCATGGAGGTTTGTTATCGCTGATATGTTTTCCAAATGACTTAAAAAGTTCTGATTGGATTTGAATGAAATGTTCAGGAATACGGGATACAGAATAATGGATTAAATTTCAAGGGTGATCCGGATAATTTTTTCCCAAGATTCTTTAACATTGCGAGGACATTTTTTGGCATTTGTGCATGTAACTCCACAAAAAAATGGTCGGAGCACCTGGGGAAAAAAAATCCAGGACTCGTTTCCAACAGTTTCTGCAAAGTATCAAAGTCATATTAAAAAAAATAAACAAAAAAATGTGGGATTATTATTTTGGTGTGAATCACAATATGGGGGGAACCATGGCACTCTCCCGGTGCTTTTCTAGTTTGTTGTTTTTTGGGGGGTTTCGCCAAATATTTCTTTCTCCTTAAATAATCATTCTAATTTTATTTCTTATAATATTAGAACTTTATTGCCATAATATTTAATTATAACTTTTTCCTCAAGGACTTAGGTTATTTTGTTTGTTTTGTTTTAGAAATGACAGTTTTTCATGAAAATGTCAACTCCCTGTTACTGAAATGACATTATGTCTTATACATCATAATTAAATTTTCCGTATAATCAAGTTTATTCTCATAAAATTGTGGCTTTTCTTTATCACGAGAAGGTTTTTTTTGGCATTATTCTATTAAAATCTTTTTCCCATTTCTGTCAGAGTTCTTTTGTATTGTCCAACTGTTTTGAATTTAAATTTCTTCTCATCATTCTGACTTTCTTCCCATAATATCTGCACTGTAACTTTTTGCAAAATCTACTTTTGGTCATTAATTTGATTCTCATAATAGTACGACTCACGTTATTTTTCAGCGTATTATGTTTTTCCTAATTGAATTACTCTAATATTTTGACTAAAAAAAAAATATTTTTAGAATGTGCTACAAGCCATTAAAAAAACAAAACAAACACCCCAAGCCGCACTTTGGGCTCCCCTGGCTTACGGCTACAAAAAGTGTCATTCATAACATTTGAAAAGTCCACTGTCCTTTTGTCCTGCAGGCACTTTGACACAAAATGAAATGATCTTCAAGCGGCTGCACCTTGGAACGGTGTCCTACGGCACCGACACCATGGACGAGATCCAGAACCTCATAGTCCAGTCGTACGCTCAGGTGAGTCCCGTCCAAATCATGATACTGACTTAAAACCAACGAAGCGACGCGTCCCATTGTTTTCCTGCCAGGTGACGTCCTCCGGCGGTAGCACCGGCGCTGCCACGCCGTCCCAAAAGTCCCAGACTCCGGGTCCAAAAGTCCGCAAGAGCGTCAGCAGCCGCATCCACGAGGCGGTTAAGGCCATCGCCCTTTGCCACAACGTCACCCCCGTCTACGAGACCTACGGCGGCGTCAACGGCGAGACGGAGTCCGCCGAGGCCGACCGGGACTTCAGCGATGACAGCCGCACCTACCAGGCCTCCAGCCCCGACGAGGTAAACACGGAATGCGCTTACACCCTCCCACCCCTTGATCTAAATAGTACCAGTTTGCCTTTTAGGAGGAGAAAGTCAAAAGCCGTGACCCCCTTTTGGGGGTTAAGCTATTGAAATGTCTGCGTTGGCTTTCTTGAAATTTATGACCCCCAAAGGCGGAATCAGCTCAGCTTGATTAGTCCCGGTTGCTCCTGATCGTGAATACGCAGAGTGTATTCCCACATGCTAGCATCCAACCACAGAACGCTTGGGTTAGGATTTGTTTGAAGAATTGTCTGCTAATGTTTGATGCTAACGCCCGAGTGCTAAAGACTGTAAGCCTTTAGGAAGCAGACAATCAATCGGGGATGATAGATGAATTTCCCTCCATTTGTGCTTGTCTGTCCTCCTGTCAAGGCTGATGTATATATTTATTTACACCCCCCGCCCCTCCATCACATCAAATCCATCGACTCACTTGGCTTGATCAATATTTAATTTTCTCTGAAGTGACGCGAGGCTTCTGTCTGTGTCTGTCCTCCTCTTGTTGTTCTTTCTTTGCCCGCCGTCATTGAATGCACCATCGCCCGTTAGAGACACTCTCCCTCCTCCTGATGTGTGAACGCTGGTCATGTGACTGTACAGTAGATCCGCTAGTCATTGATAGGCTCATTAAAAGCACACTCCCGTAAACCCTCCCGGTTGCTTGATATTGACATTCTCTGGTTTTGGATCAACATTTGCAATATAAGTGCCTTGTAATTATTAGCTCACATCCAGCTCCAGGACCCCCACCCCATTCTCTCTTAAATTGCCATTGTTCACTAACCACGAAAGCCAACAAGCTAAGTGCACAATGCAGTGGTGATGTCCAGATTGATACTGAAATATCAATACTTCCAATCCCAGATCTTTACGCTCTACCAAATCACAAGATCCATTAAGTCATTGGAGGTAATGTATGTCAACAGGAAGTAAGTAGGAAGTAACTAATTATTAAGCTCTTAAACTGATCATAAGTTAGTTTTTATTGTCATAGTAGTTCTTCCTAATTAACCTTTTTTTTTTTTATTGTTTAAAACAGAATTTGATTGTTTTGTTAGAGACGGTTCTGACGTTGTCTTGCATGTGTTTGTGCGTGGTGTTTTTTTTTTTTATACCACATCTTTTCCTTCCCTTGAACTTTCCCTTGAACTCTGAACAGCCAGCTTCTTTAGCAATTACCTTTTGAGTCTTGCCCTTGTCACTGATGGTTTTTCGGGCCACTGTCGAGTCAGCAGTCTTCAACATGAATGTGTAGCTTCCAGGACTAGACAGGGTGTGCATTTGAATGCTTTTCCAGGTGTTTTGCGTTCATTATATTGAAATTTTGGAGATATGGAATTAGCTGCAATGCATCTATATACTGTAATATATAAGTTTCACTCTTATTGTTATTATTTCCTATGCTGTGAATGCTGACTTGCAAATCTACAGTACTGATGTGAACCTTGACCCACGTGACATCACCTTGCGAGTGGCGTATCTTAGCTGCAAATCACAGCAGCAGATTAAATGCAACAACTACTTTGTTGCATGGCTTGCACATGCTGCGTATGCAACCACACACGCCGGATAATGAGCCACAGATGTGTGTTGAGCAAATGTAGGAAGCCCACGACCTTTTTCTTAACAGAACTCCAAGGAGGGGGCAGCGGGATGGATGACAGGGAATTAACAGGAAGTTCCCGTTTGTAGGTCAGAGTATAATAACAACCTTTGAGTGAGCGAAATTGAAAATGAAGCCATTGAGAGCTGAGTCGTGTGCAGCTGAACGCTCACTCGGGGGTCGGCAGTTCCTGTCGAGGGGGGCGGGGGGGAAGCGTTTATCTGGCGCTGAATGAGAGAGGATCTGGACGTCCCATAACTCTCACGTAGTGTTTTCTCCCGTGTGTGTCACAAAGCATTTTAAAAAGCAAGTTTGCAGTGTTGACCCAATCAACAAGCGTGTGTGTGCGTGCACAGGTGGCACTGGTGCGTTGGACGGAGAGCGTCGGGCTGACCCTGGTGAACAGAGACCTGACCACCCTGCAGCTGAAGACCCCCTCTGGACAGATCCTGTCCTTCCACATCCTGCAGATCTTCCCCTTCACCTCGGAGAGCAAACGCATGGGCATCATCGTCAGGGTGAGTGGAGACGCACAGAACGTCCTTTGGTACGAAGCGCACGCGTGCACGGCATTCACTGTTTGGGTTGTGATCCAGGAGGAGTCGACGGGAGACATCGCTTTCTACATGAAGGGCGCCGACGTTGCCATGGCGAGCATCGTCCTGTACAATGACTGGCTGGAAGAGGAGGTAAAGGGTGGTAGAAATTGGGGTTGTGAATGATAAGCCGATGCAATTTGATACACCGGGTATGGCAAGACTAGCAACCCGGTTGAAAGTCTGTTTGTTAAACAACGCGAGAGTCGGCGAAAGGATTGTCACGCATGCTCCACAGCATGACTGAAGACAAGAAATTGCATTAGCAGTTGCTGCACTAGCAATGTGCTAAGCTAGTCACCGAGAAAGATTTTTTCAGCGATGTCATTTGTGTTATTTGTTACGTATTGTGTACATTCAGGACCTAATATGAGGTAAGAGAAAAATGGTAAATATACAGTACAGTGGGACAAAGTTTGATGGTGTGTTCAAGGACCATCGAACACAGTGGGACAAGTTGCCACATGACAACAAACATGCAAAAACTGTGGGATTTCTAAATGTATTAACTAACTATTCGTTTACATAAAATGTTATGTTATACAAAATTAATTCAGAGGGGCTTTCATGTCTTGGAATTTTAGTAGTATGAGACAAAATTTACATACTGTATAAATGGCGTAATTCATTCCAGCGCCGTATAAAGTGTAAATATTCTACCCACCCGAAATAAAATGTTCATTAATGACAACTTAATCATTTACATGTGCATGTGTGTTAAAAAAAACAATGACAAATAATACCAAATGATATCTTTCAGGTCAGACAAACTTAACAACGGACGGGACCTTTTCGGTACGCTGAGCAAAGGGATGGCGTGATTGGCCATCGTTAGGGACTATGGGCGGAAGAGAATGATGGGAGATAACCATTGAGAGGGCAGCTTCTTCTTCTTCTTGGGTTTTACGGCGGTTGGCATCCATTATTTTGGTGCATTACCGCCGCGGGGGAGGGCAGTGCAGTACATCCAAAAATCTGGGTGGCACTTTCCATTTTCTTTTTCCTATTTTGAATATTTTTTCATTAAATGGGACAGAAATATCTTCAAAGCCCTATTCCTACTATGAATTTTTTGTATAACTGTATTAAGTCGAGGTTCCACCATGTTTTTCCATTTGTTACGTGCCAGGGGACATGATGTGCATGCGGACATAGAATTGGCTTCTTTACTTTATGATCTAAGATTCACGTGTACGCCAACAAATGTAAGCGTTGAATGGTATCAAATGGTATCGTTTGTACACATTTTTTTAAATGTCATTTTTAAATTATCATTTCATTGTATTATTATTATGATATAAACAACACGTAGGTTTTCCATAACTCTCCTCACCCCCCCATCGATAACCCCTGCTAATCAGGACATCCATTCGGAGCTCAACGGGCCGCGTCGAGGCGGGTCGGCTGGTCGAAGGCGCATGTTCATAATTATATTGGCATTATTGAGTCCTTCGCCACCCGAGGCGGCTTTTGATTTAATTAGTGACCCAGATGAGTAATTACAGTATGTCATATTCTCAAACAGCGGTGCTAATGATGTCCTGCTGTCGCGCTCGTCAATAACCAATCAGCCTCATATCAAAAAATACACCGTCAACGGTCCAGAGGCCTTTTTTTTTTTTTTTTAGTCGGCATTGATTCATCCTGCTGTTGTTCACAATGACCGGAGTGCATATTTCTCTCTCTTGATTGAATGGACTTTGTTGTTTGGTTTCTTCCAGTGTGGCAACATGGCCAGAGAAGGTCTGAGAACGTTGGTGGTGGCCAAGAAGTCGCTGTCTGAGGAGCAATATCAGGACTTTGAGGTACACGCCCGCTCTGGCACGCACCTATTACTCACCGTTAAGTCTGAAAACCCGATTCGCTCACGCTGCTCACAAAACTCACAAAGAACATAAAAAGATACCTATGCGAGCAGATCCTTTCACGTGTTCCTTCATGGCGGTCGCGCCAGTCCAGTCGCATGCAGCCAATGCGGGTCACCTTCTCTCTGCTTTCTGAGCATTTTATGTCTAATTTCATTTTCACTTTCCTTTTCTTTTGATGCACTGCCATCAGAAGAGACATAATGGCTGTTGAAGTTGAAAACATACCGAGGAAAAGCCCCAAAACGTGAAGTATTTTCAGACACGCGGGTGCATCTTTTCTTGTACGCCAGTACTTCCCAAACTTACCCCTTCAGGCATTTGACCCAAAGCCTTGTACCCCCTGCTTTTGCACACTTTTTATATTAATTGAGCATAATTAATTGATTAAATAGTTGTAAAATAGTTGTGGGTCAAAATGTCATATTTTTCACGGTCACATGCTTCCTACATATCTTTTAGAAATATTGAACATCGAAGGTTTATTAATTTTATAGTAATTACGGGTCTAAATGTGTGTTTTGCAAGGACACATTTAAGTAACATTTCATATGAGCACTGATAAATAGATAAGTAATCATCCTGCATATTTTTTATTCCAGTCTGGTGTTGGCGTTGCCCTTGAATGGGTTGGAGCGTCACTTTTTTATGCACTCATGATGGCTACGGTTGAAATCTGCATATTGACCCTCCTGTTGGGTTCATTTGTCAGGAACAGCAATGATGTTCCCCGCGTCAATTTGACCCAGTGCACGTTTAATTAGCCAAAACCTTGCATTTCTGACACCATTTTACCTCCTGTTTCACTGCACGGAACAGTGTCTGTGTGACGTAAGCCTGCAAATATGTGAGATGAACCATTTTCAGTTTCTGTGTTGATTACATTAAATCATAATCATCATCATCATCATTTTTCACAGGACTATCACTCACAGTGACAGGTTTTCGGGGATTAGAACACCAATATAAATGACCTCTGCAAGATGAAACACTCAATGCAGAAAATCAGCATCAAACTTGCGTATTTGTTCATATGATGCACACACAGCAACGGGCACCACCGTGTGCTGGCTCCTTCCGGCTTCCCGCTCCGTTTTCCTTGCGCCGTCAGGCGTTCAGGGACACTCGTAGCTGAGGGTTTAGTTTATTTATTTACGGGGGGGTCCAAAGTGACGCTTGGCTTGCAGCTCGCTTTTCATTGGTCCACACCACATTCTGAAAATAAAAGTACTTATTATAAAGTTATTATGTATTACTATATTGAAATAGTCATTATTTAAAATGTGTGTATAACATGAATGCTTATTATAAGTTATGGATGAGATGTATTATTAGCTATTACATTAGAATAGTCTGCTACAGCATGTTTGTTCAGGTAGCTTTGCACATATTGACCCATGTTGGATTGGTTTATACAAAATGTATATTCTATATAAGTGTGTTTAGAATGTCTCTGCATGTAAAAACACGAGCGGACCGCCTCCTTCCTGCGTGCAGAACCGCTACAGCCAGGCAAAGCTGAGCATCCACGACCGAGCCCTGAAGGTGGCGGCGGTGGTGGAGAGCCTGGAGAGGGAGATGGAGCTCCTCTGTCTCACGGGTGTAGAGGACCAGCTTCAGGCGGACGTCAGGCCCACGCTGGAGCTGCTCAGGAACGCCGGCATCAAGGTCGGGGCGATGATGTCACGACGGTTCGCCGTGCACAACGGGAATGACAAAATTCGTGTTGATTTGGGTTCAGATCTGGATGTTGACCGGGGATAAGCTGGAAACTGCAACGTGCATTGCCAAAAGCTCTCACTTGGTCTCCAGGAACCGAGATATTCATGTTTTCCGACCCGTACGTGCCTTCACTCCCGCTTTGGCCATCATATGAGGATTCATCAGCGCTAACCAGGAATCTTTCTGTGTCTCGGTGCAGGTGTCTAACAGAGGAGAGGCCCATCTGGAGCTCAACGCCTTCAGGAGGAAGCATGACTGTGCCCTGGTCATTTCTGGAGACTCCCTGGAGGTACTTGACCGCCGCGCACTGTAACGTACGGTAAAGGCGCATCTGAAGCGAGACTCTCCTGCTGCAGGTGTGCCTGCGCTACTATGAGCACGAGTTCGTGGAGCTGGCGTGCCAGTGCCCGGCCGTGGTGTGCTGTCGCTGCTCGCCAACCCAGAAGGCCCAGATTGTCACGCTCCTCCAGCAGCACACCGCCAACAGGACCTGTGCCATAGGTGAGCCTCCCTCGGGAATTCCCAGCATTCCTTTTTAAGTGCAACACTTCTTCTAGGGGGTGTCGCTACCGGTATTGATCTGAAGCCGACCTTGCTCTTTCCTAATGCCGCTTCAAATACACGATTTGCCTCCACGGGAAACTTGTGCATGACAAGTTTTACACTCTTTTTCCTGCCACGCGTCTGATATCGCTCCACAGTGTTGTTGCGATCACACGGGCTGTATCCGGTCACTGCTGGGGGCGGGGTCAGGAATGGACTGGTCGCAGTGCCAGCATTCAGTCAGGACGTTGCCATACTGTTTTGTACCGCACTTTTTACAGTGGCTATTGTTTCATCCATGACCCATTACTGACACCTAGTGGCCAGTGTAGAATACTACAATGTCTTTGAATGCATCTTCTGAATGTTTCATATTTGTTGACTTTATTTTTTTATGTATGAAAATGCTTATTTTAGGCTAATATAAAATGCGTACTTTATGAGTAATAATAAGTAGTATTCAACAATGAAACAACGTGATGTATTAATATATTGGTGAGAAAGGGCATGGAGTGGTGAGAGATGTCTTTACTATATACAGTATTTGGTTGTGGTGTGCTGCAGGTGATGGCGGGAACGACGTCAGCATGATCCAGGCGGCAGACTGTGGTATTGGAATCGAAGGAAAGGTAACTCCTGCTGCCTTTGAACTCTCCCAGACTCCCAAAAAGTAATTCATTTTCTTCGTGCACCAGGAAGGGAAGCAGGCGTCATTGGCGGCAGACTTCTCCATCACGCAGTTCAAGCACATTGGGCGTCTTCTCATGGTGCACGGCAGGAACAGCTACAAGCGCTCGGCGGCCTTGGGTCAGTTCGTCATGCACCGAGGCATGATCATCTCAGCCATGCAGGTACCCACTGGATGTCTGAATGTGGTAATGCTTGTTTTTGTTTTTATTTTACATTTTTACATTTGTGTTTTTAATGTTTTTAATTTGTTTATTTTTTTATATTTTGATTTTACATTTTCATATTTGTATTTTTTATATTTTTATTTATTTTATATTTTTTATTTTGATATGCATTGATTTTTATTTTAAATTATTTTTGTATATTTTTATTTTTATTTTATTTTTGATTTATATATATATATATATATTTTTTTTTTTTAATGAACAAACTACATTAAAAGAATACATCAAAATTCAAAAATTTTTAATCATCTCCTTCATCCCTCAGGCCGTCTTCTCGTCCATATTCTACTTTGCCTCAGTTCCGCTGTACCAGGGCTTCCTCATGGTCGGGTAGTTATCCTTTCTCCACTGTCAGCACAAGTACGACCGCGACCGACGCGTGCGTGAACATCAGGGTGACCTCCTAACCCCGCTTTGTGCAGGTACGCCACCGTTTATACCATGTTCCCGGTCTTCTCCTTGGTGCTGGATCAGGACGTCAAGCCTGAGATGGCGCTGCTTTACCCGGAGCTCTACAAGGACCTCACCAAGGTACGCCGCTTTTACTCGACTCCTTTTTTTTTTAACCATCAAGAAATCCTCACCAAACTGTCCCGCCCTCAGGGACGTTCGCTGTCGTTCAAGACGTTCCTCGTTTGGGTTTTGATCAGCGTCTATCAAGGTAGATCCATTCATTTCTGCCCCCGCCCCCACACTCGGCCCGTTTTCTCAGTGTCTTAAGTTTCCAGCCGCCATCCACTCTTACAATGCGTGTAAAAGGATAGTTCTGGAACCGCTAAGCCATGCCGGCAGTGGGAAAGCTCTGCCATTCTGCTCAGGCATGACTTCCTGACAACTTTTTTTTTTTTTAATTAAAGGCCAGTAGCCGGTGATGGGGGGGGGGATTTGAAGATGATATGAGAGAAAAAGGAAATATTAGTGAGAAATAGACCCTGGTTTATTACGCTGTTGGAATGCACTGGATGGGTGATATGATCAGTCTTAGGATACATGGAAACTATGGAAATACAGCAGATACTGTACATTTTTATAGCATATTAGCTTCATCAAATTCCTTGTATGTTTTTTTACATTATGTAGCTAGTGTAGGAAGTACTGGACAGAAACAATCCTATTTATGTCTATTGTGTCTTATTTTGTCTTATCATGTCTACTTTATTGTTACTACGTGGTGGCTTACATTGGTCACTAGGTGTCAGTAATGTTACTATATTGTCTGGTGAGACACACAAGCACCAGACCTGAGCGACAAGCTTTTATTGCAGGCTCGAATGATCTCACAACAGGCTCTGTAATCCCTAACACAGGCTACTGTTGCGTTAAGATTTAAAAAAAAAAAACAACTCAACTCTGAATCCTCGATGTCACTTCCTGTCCGCCCCACGTAGCACCGGAACACATTGACAGCAACACACATAGTTTGTAGTTGACCAGTTTGCTACTGGCTATGGTTGGCTGAATGAGAACTGGGACTGAATATAGTCATTTTGTCATTAAAAACCAAGTTTTGACAACAATAATAATAATACATTTTAACCTCAAAGTGCTCTAGAAAGATTGTTTTCTTAAAGCTCCGTCTTCCTCACACTGGACTTGTTTCCACCGCCTGCCACCAGGGGGCATCCTCATGTACGGCGCGCTGGTCCTCTTCGAGTCGGAGTTTGTGCACGTGGTGGCCATCTCGTTCACAGCGCTCATCCTGACCGAGCTGCTGATGGTGGCGCTGACGGTGCGCACGTGGCACTGGCTCATGGTGCTGGCCGAGTTCTTCAGCCTGGGCTGCTACCTGGCATCCCTCGCCTTCCTCAACGAGTACTTTGGTGAGACGCATGCGGTATTTAGCTGTAAGCTGATACTTTGCCTGTGTGTGTGTGTGTGTGTGTGCGTGTGTGTGTGTCTCTAACACCGGTGCTGTCTTCTTGCTTGTGTGCGTGTCGCAGGCATAGGCAGAGTGTCCTTTGGAGCTTTTCTTGGTAGGTTGTCCCAGTCTGTCCACTTCTCCCATCATGTCTGCGTCTGGAGGACATTTGCATGCCGTTCATTCCTTTCATTCTATTAGAGTCCCTCATGTTTCTGTACTTCCGTATTTGTTGCTTTCTATAAATATTATCTATACTTAGATGCATGCAAGAGATACACTTTAAAGATATTTACACTACTGTACATATTATCTGTACAACTTAACACGTAGATTTGATGGTGGAACTTCAATTGAGAAAAGATTATTAGAATTATTTCATTTTTTATACAAATGACAACAGATTTGTATATGTATGTGCACTTTAAAGGGATAGTTGGAATTTGTTGGACATGCAGTTGTATGACATCCCCATCAGCATTGTAGCAGTGATCCATGTGATGAGTATTGGTACCGCCGGATCTCACTCGCAGATGATCAGTGTCAGAACCGGCAGCGTACAACCCCGATCTTAGCATCCCTAGGGGATACATATTAAAATAAAATTGTATTTAAAAATTGTAAAAACTGTCATGTGTATAAAAGTAATTAATGCAGTAGCATAATCAGTTATGTAATATTATAACTCCTTTTTTTAATGAGATAAATTGGTGTTTGCACTTCAACCCAGCTATGTGTAGTACTACTTCAGTCCACTGTGGTAAAATATTTCAAAATATGTTTGGTTGTTTTTAATACTGTCATTTTAAGTTGGCCAGAAGAAATTTAAAAATTGAAAAACTTAAGTAATAAATAATAGTACAAATAATTAATATAACACTGTACATATGAATACATAAAGAAATGTATGTGACCTAATTTTATTTTATAAGCCACATGTAGATTTGCAGAGAGCACTTAAACCCAAGCAGCCGCACTAATACTTCTGTCCGCTAGGTGGTGACAAAGCCAGGTGCTTTGATGCATGGGTTGAAGCGATGGTAGATTAAGTTAAGGTTCCTTTTCATAATATTTGTTGTTGTTGTTGTTGTTGTGTGTGTTTTTGTGCTTGGTCTCCCAGACTTGTCCTTCATCACCACCTGGCCTTTCCTGTGGAAGGTGTCGTGCATCACGCTGATCAGCTGCCTGCCTCTCTACATCATCAAGTACCTGAAGCGCAAGTTCTCCCCCTCCAGCTACTCCAAATTGGCCTCCTGAGAAGAGACAACAACAGGTTTTTTTTTTTTTGCGCACACATTTAACACCCCCTCTTGCTCGCCGCCGACCCTGGTGAGGAAGGCGTGACGGGCGCTCGGTTGGATGGAGGTCAGTGAGCCACTGGAGCAATCAGACACTTTTTTTCTGACATCTGAGGTTACTTGAACACATCGAGCACGTGAAAACATGACGTTGCGGAGTACGCACTTCAATCCAAGCCTCCTCAAGTGTAGTTTTTATACTTTTTATACGTTTTTTACGCTCTGTGACACTGGCAGGTCTCTGAGAATTTTGGGGGGTGTTTTAGAAGTGCAGTAAAAATCAGTCTGAATGTGCTCCGCGCGCGCATGCCGGCGTCGTGCCTCATTACGACATATCTCTTTGGATGTTTACAAAACGTTTTTGCTGTGTCTTTTTGATTGACGGCCGCCTCGGGAATGAGTTTTATGATTCCCAGAAGGTGTTTTGACAATGAAAAAGAAAGTGGAATGAAGGTCTTTTTTGGAAGTAACAGTGTTTAAAGTGCGACCGTTCTTCTTCTTCGTGCACATTATAATTATTTCCAAAAGTGGGTGGTCATTTTTCTGAAAATGTTCTTCCTGTGTCTTGTCCATGTGTTTGTTTTATGTCCTGCACTGCAATCTCCAACCGTGTAGCTGCTATTTTATGACGTTCTTTTCCGTTCGTGACTAAATAAAAAGAAATACCTGTTTAATGAATAACCTGCAGGGGCGTCATTTGGCCACTAGATGGTGACAAAGGTGACTATTTTACCAATGAATGGCTTGGCAGTCTTTTTCATTAATGCACACTTTAAGAGCCGTTTATTTTACTACACGTCCTGCGAGGACACCATTTGGCCACTAGATGGAGACAAAGAAAATGACTGTTTACATTCATTCGATTTCTATACCGCTTATCGTTTAATCATGGAAGGCTACCAGCTGATGCCGCATTTTTTTATTTCATAGGTGTGTGTGTGTATGTATGTATGCAGGTACAGTATATATATATACACACACACATAAATATATGTCCGTAGATACATATACATACCAATAATTTTACTACAAAATACTGCGACTGGCTGGTGACCAGTCCAGGGTGTACGCCGCCTCTCACTCAGTCAGCTGGGATAGGCTCCAGCGTACTCCTACTACAGTAAGGATAAGTGGCATAGAAAATGGAGAGACACTACAAAATAAAAATTGTATTTAGAACATGACATTCACTTTTATTTATGAATAAATAAAAGGGAAGAAAGTACTCTTGAATTTGCCTCTATTGTGTGATTATGGCCTACAAGTGTCACCATTTGGCCACTAGACGGCGACATTTGATTGCTCGTCTGGCCTGCAGCGTCACGATTTGGACACTAGATGGAGACAAACACAACGTTTTGACAGTTCCAGGCGGTTTTAACAGTGATTCCATATGTTTTTTTCTTATTATTGTTTATAATAAGTCGAGTCACCCGAACTGGCTACCAGTTGATGCCACACGTTGAAAAAAATGCACTTGAAGTCGAAAGCTTCTGTTTTTAAAACCACTCCGATGTGTTTGACACTGAGGGCGGTGATTGCACAATGTGCCTTTCAATGCATGCCCCTCAGCGGACGATTTAATGTATACTTTCAAAACAAAACAAGATGTGTTCAGCGTGCAATCTAAAGCAGCCGCGGGGCACACGTGCAACGTGTTATCAATCTCTGCGGAGGAGGAGGAGGAGGAAGTCGTTTGAGGGCGACCCCGTGATGAATGTGATGGTCTGATGGCTTTAACGTGTCCGAAAATATGTTGATCTCGTAGCGGGAGAAGGGAGGACAGGAAGTTTGTTTCCTAAAACCGTAGTTGCCCGGTGCCACCGGCGCGAGGCATTCCCAAAGAATGGTTTTTCGCAACTGGGAGGTGAAATGTACTTACGCTGCACAATCTTCCCATATGCGGAGCATCTGCTGGTGTTCGCCCCCTTCTGATTATTATTTCTTTGCCTCGGCCAAAAGGGAGCCCCGCCATTATGCGATCTGGTTACTGAGCAGCAGCCCCCACGCCTCCCAGCCAGGAAAGATACATTCACTGCTAATGATGTTCCCCGAATCGCTCAAACGTTTGGCTGAGACTGTACTGCTACCGTAAGGGGGGGTAGCAAATGGAAAAACCACCAAGTAATTGATACGCGCTTAGAAATGACCAATTTTGCTTGGCCTTGACGTTCTCCTCTGATTTTGGATCGACATTTGCAACAAAAGTGACTTGCAATAATTAGATTATACTGCGCTCCAGAACCCTCCCCTTTTCTCTTTGATTGCAATTGTTCACTCCACCCACAAAAATGTATGACTTCTCATCACGAATCATCCGTGACTGAAAAACAAACCACGGTGCGTTCAGGGACCGCCGGTCAAAGTGCAAAATTACACATAATATTGCATGAAATTGTATGTAATATTTTAAATATGTAATACAGACATGTATAATATATCCTTTTATTTTCAGATAAAACATTATAAAATAGTAATCCAAAAGAGTGCGGGGATCCACTGTATTGTAATTTACAGTAGTCTTCAAAATAACTTCAGTCCAATGTGATGATGAATCACTGTTACCATTTTTACTGCTACATGGCAAACAAGTTACCAGTAGGTGCAGTAGATGCTCAGAATACAGCATTCATGATATGCACGCTCTCAAGGCTGTGCAATTGGGCAATTAGTTGAAAGGGGCGTGTTAAAAAAATAGCAGTGTCTGCCAGTGGCTTTGCAAACACAAAACAGTTTTTGGCAATCCTGTGAATCACCAAACTAATATTTAGTTGGGGTCGTCTCACAAACTGTCTGCGGCCCTTGGACCTAAAAAGAACAATTTTACTCTCATCAGGCCACAAAATGTTGCTCCATTTCTCATTAGGCCAGTTGATGTGCTCTTCGGCAAATTGTAACCTCTTCTGCACATGCTTTTTTTTTTAACAGAGGGACTTTGCGGGGGATTCTTGTAAAGATATGATCTTCTTCTAACTGTCACAGTACTTACAGGTAACTCCAGACTGTCTGCAATGAAAACACACTAATAAACGCGATTTTTCTGGTTAGTCAAATTGGACTGCTATTATTTTGAACACTACTGTATATGTAATTTTAGTTTTATTTTTAGCCATTTAAGAAAAACAATATTTTGTAGATATTTGTATTTTATAACTAACAGACTTTACTTTGTTGTTTATGATTGTTTTCAAATGTTCTGTAATAGTTTCTATGCTGCGTGTGTTTTTTTGCCACCGTTTTTTGGTGTATTTTTGATGACTTGGAGTTCGACTTTTTACGTGCATCTCATTCAGATGTGCAGACCGCGATGCTTCTTTCATCTTGTATTCGAGTTTGCTCAAAAGTCGCTGAGTTTAAAAAAGACAACGTCCAAATGTGGCACCAGGGTGACTTTTAGTGGCCTCCCCGGGAATGAGTCACAGCAGCAAGCGTCTCTGCTAACCATTTGCTTGTGGTTGCGCTGCCGGTCGCTCCGGGTCCTATTTCTGCAAGCGACCTTGCAAGCACGTGGACGCTGAAGTCCCGCCTGGACTTCATGCCCGACGCCGTGGGTGGGAGGGAGCGATAGAGAAGGACAAAAATAATAAATAAATAAGCAGATCCGCCCGGCCAACTACAAACGCTCGCCGGGCCCCCCTCGCCAGCTCCTCCCGTGGCCGTCACCCGGCAACGGCCTTCACAACAGGAAACGGGGGATTCCGTCATAGCGGGCGAGAGAAAAAGGAGAACATTGATGGGAGACAGGAAGTCTGAGCGCAGGAAAAGAGCGGGGAGGGGCGGAGCTGGCCCGCCGCTTGCTACCGCGCTAAATAAAAAGCCGCCGAGCGGCTAAAAGCGGACGTTTGCCGGGATTTTCCCGTTCTTGACTTTGCTTTCTGCCTAATCCTAATTTTCTTTGTCTCACAATATTATTTAAAAATAATGTCTTATTTCAACTCTATGGTAGTAAAATGGACGCGGTTTTCCCTCATAATACTATGTTTAATTTTGTTAGAATATTCTATTTTTCATATAAATTTTTTCTGAATATTTTGACTTTATTCTCATAAATTTACAGCGTTTGTGTCTTTTTTTTAAAAACTTTCTTCTTGGATAAATTTTGTGAATGTTCTAGTTTAGTATTATTTTTTATTTCCATAATATTAATAAAATGTATCTACCAAAGTTTTCAAAAACATCAACTTTTTGTTTGTTTCTCATAATATTACTACAAATAATAATATTTTGAGTTCAAAACTGTGTTCCATTATTTCCATGATCTATTCTCCATCCATCCATCCATTTTCCTCCGCTTATCCGGGTTCGGGTCGCGGGGGCAGCAGCTTCAGCAGGGAAGTCCAGACTTCCCGGTCCCCAGACCCCTCTTCCAGCTCCATCGGGAGGACACCAAGGCGTTCCCAGGCCAGCTGTGAGACATAGTCCCTCCAGCGTGTCCTAGGTCTTCCCTGGGCCTTCTCCCGACCGGGCATGCCCGAAACACCTCACCAGGGAGGCGCCCGGGAGGCATCCGGACTAGATGCCCGAGCCACCTCAACTGGCTCCTCTCGATGTGAAGGAGCAGCGGCTCTACTCTGAGCTCCTCCCGGATGGCCGAGCTCCTCACCCTATCTCTTAGGGTGAGTCCAGCCACCCTACGAAGGAAACTCATTTCCGCCGCTTGTATCCGCGATCTCATTCTTTCGGTCATGACCCATAACTCATGACCATAGGTGAGGGTGGGAACGTAGATCGATCGGTAAACAGAGAGCTTTGCCTTCCGGCTCAGCTCTCTCTTCACCACGACGGTCCGGTACAGCGACCGCATTACTGCAGATGCTGCACCGATCCGTCTGTCGATCTCACGCTCCAACCTTCCCTCACTCGTGAACAAGAACCCGAGATACTTGAACTCCTCCACCTGAGGCAAGACCTCACTCCCAACCCGGAGGGTACAGTCCACCCGTTTCCGACTGAGAACCATGGCCTCGGATTTGGAGGTGCTGAGTCTCATCCCAGAAGCTTCACACTCAGCTGCAAACCGCTCCAGTAAACGCTGAAGGTCACAGCCTGATGAGGCCATAAGGACCACATCGTCTGCAAATAGCAGAGACGAGATCCTAAGGTCACCAAGCTGGACTCCCTCAACACCTTGACTGCGCCTAGAAATTCTGTCCATGAAGATTATGAACAGAATCGGTGACAAAGGGCAGCCTTGGCGGAGGCCAACGTTCACCGGAAACAAGCTCGACTTACTGCTGGCAATGCCAATCAGGCTCCTGCTTCGATTGTACAAGAACCGAATGGCACGTAGTAGCGGGCCATCAGTCCCGTACTCCCGGAGCCCCCCCCACAGGACACCACGAGGGACACGGTCAATGCCTTTTCCTAAAAGGTCTACAAAGCACATGTAGACCGGTTGGGAAAACTCCCACATACCCTCCTGTACCCTTGCAAGGGTGTAGAGCTGGTCTAGTGTTCCGCGACCGGGACGAAAACCACATTGCAGCTCCTGTAACTGAGGTTCAACTAACGGTCGAAAAACGACCACTTTTTGTTTCTCATAATATTACTACTAATAATATTACCACTTAAAAGAGATTTTCATTGATTTTTCAATTCCTTGCTACTAAAAGGATACTATTTTCCTTCATAAAATCACAAGTTTATTTTCGTAAAATTTGTTCTTGTTAGAATACAACCTTTTTCTCTCAATATTTTGGCTTTATTCTGGCAAATTTACTGCTGTTTTTCCAAACTTTCTTCTTTAATATTAGTAATTCTTCCTAAATATTTTTTATACATTTTCTTGTTGTAATATTAGGACTTTATTCCCATAATATTATAACTTTATTTCCATATTTTGACTTTATTCCCATAATATTGTAACTTTATTATTATCGGTCCTACCCCGACCTAATTTTCCAAAAATGACATAAAATGACTTTAAAACATGTTTTTTCATTAGTATTTCTATGCTCATTGCTACTAGAATTGCGTTTTTACAAATATTTTAACTCCATACATTTTTTCCCATAATAATAGGACTTTTTTCCACAATCAAGTTTTCCAAAAACGGCAGCTTTCTGTTTGTTTCTCACAATATTGTGACTTAAAAAAATATATTTTTTTATCGATATTTCAACTCTATGCTATTAAACGACACTATTTTCCTCTTTGGTATCACAAGTTTCTTTTCATAACATTTCCGTTCTTGATTAATTATGACTTTTTTCAGTTAATATTTTGACTATTCTCATACATTCTCCACTTTTTGTGTTTACATTTTCTTTTCTTTGTAGATATTTTTTTTGTACATTTTCTTGCTGTAATATTAGGACTTTATTCCCATAACATTCTAACTTTACTTCCTTATTTTGACTTTATTCCCATAACATTCTAACTTTACTTCCTTATTTTGACTTTATTCCCATATTATTATAACTTCTATTATAGCTTTTTTCCCCAACCTAATTTTCCAAAAATGACATAATATGACAATAAAACATATTTTTTGTTTATATTTCTATGCTACTAAAATTATAACATTATTTTTTAAATATTGTAACTTTTTTCTAAGTTATTTTCCTATAGTTTTTCCATAACAATAGGACTTTATTCCCGCTATTATTATACCTTTTTTACCCAGTCGATTTTTCTAAAAATAACTGACAACTTTTTGTGTTTCTCATAGTATTTTGACTTTAAAAAATTTTTTTTTAATTAATATTTCTATGCTCATTGCTACTAGAAAAATATTTTAACTTCAAACAATATAGATGACAACTTTTTTCTCTCAATGTCTTTAATTTGTGCTTGTGAAATTGCTGAAATTGTTTCTATTTTTATCGTGTTTTTGGATCTATTTTTAGAACATTTCATGTGTACGTGGGTAAGATGTCACCACGGATCCCTCCTGCTTTGTCTTCTTCTCCTCCGGCACACCAGCTGCACACGAGGTGCGCTAAGAAGCGGAGTTCCGCCGCCATCTGCTGTATGGGGTGGGAACGACAAGCTACGTTCCCAGTCGGTCCCGTTATAGTGGGGGTATTTTGGAGCGAGAGCCAAATCTATTTGCGGCGATCCCAAAATAAGACACTCTGCCTGCCAAGATCAGCCCTTCGGGTATCCTTCTGTTCGGAAGTACCAAAAATGGAGCAGTTTGGCGGAAGCGGGTCTTCCGAGGACATATTCCGGGCCGCCACCGGTGTAATTTTTGTCCGGGCGAATTCCCCAAAACGCACACACAGAACATTGGTGAAGGTCTTCTGGCTGCCAAGACAAGCAGGTGATGACTCAGCAGCACCGCTTCTTCTTCGCTCCAACGTGGATGGACCCAAATACCCCACACCCCCCCACCCACCCCGGTCCAACCCCCACCCGGTCCACAGAAGGCGTGAAGAGGCTGATTATTGTTGTTGTTGTGAGGTCATGTGCTTACTGTTTTGTGCCTCCGAGCGCCCGTGCGGTCTGCGGTGGCCGGTACCATGGCGACTAAATGCCCACCCTTACCCCCGCCGCCCCCCGCCCCAAAGGGTGCCCGAGCTATTTTTGAAGACGTGTTTACTGCAGCACATGTTGCACTTACGCAACACGCCCCGGCCCCCGTGGAGACCCCCGGCGTCCAGCCGCGAAATGAGATTTCCATGAGGCCAAACACCCAAAGGCCGCCGTTTCAGATTTTAAAATATATTGATTAATAAATTATGCTGTTTTTTGGTAGGATACAACCCGTTAATGACAAAAAGGCATTTTCAAAGAAATTCTACTTGGTTTTGCCCTAAATGGAGCATTTTCAGGCAAATGAAAGTACTCCCCGCAAAAGTACAGTGGCGCTGTAATGTTCGGCGAGACTGTGTCCCTAACCCACGGCAAGCTAAGAAAAACTCAACTCTGAACCCCCGACGTCGCTTCGTGCACGGGCATCACTCTGATTTATGTATTAGTTTCTCTTAAAAGGGGTACAAAGGTGACTACAGGGGTGTTATTTCATGTCCAGAGGGCTCTAATAATGATGAAAACTCAACTGAACGGGTTTTCTACCAAAATATTCCATTTAGAAATGAGGATACTGGATGATGAATTACAGAACATTGCATTTCATAGCGAATCCTACTAAGTTGCTGTGAAAAGTGATCATGAACGTGTGTGCCTTCCAGAACCAGAACCTGGCCCAGTGTTGATCCTGCACGTGAAGTTTTAAATATCTATTTTTTATTTCTATATAACGCCTCTGTAATGTTGTGTTTTGCAGGCCCGCAGGCTGACTAACCTCCTAACCTCTCGCCCCCAGGAAGTGGAGGAGTCATCATTTGTGTTTGCTCCAAAAAAAAAAAGAAGCTTGGTACTGATGTCTCAGGGGCTCCTCATGGAAGTTTTATGGAACTCTTTTAGTTTAAACGTGCTCTGAAATGTCTGAGGCGCCAACTAAAACCAAAACTCGACTTATTTACTATTCTTTATTATTAAATATACATAGAATATTTAATAAAAACAGAATTGTGTATATTTTATAATTTTAGTAGTAAAGCCAAGCAAGTGTGTTATTTGCTTGTTGCGTTTCAATAACTCAAGTGTTCCAGTTTGCTACGTTCCTGCAGTGCGCATGCGTAGCTACTGCGCATGCTCAATCGTCAATCAGGAAGTACCCAGTACTGTTCAAGCTAAGCTAAGTCGTTAAAATGACTTAATTGCGTTATTGTTTTATTATTTCCTCATTTGTTGGCCCTTCTTAAGTATTTTCCCCTCTTCGTGGAGCTTCCGGGATTCCTCTGCCATGTCCTTGGCTGGTTTGGACTACCGGAGCTGCTGGAAAATCCTGTCCGGGTCCGCTGGAGCCACACGGCGGGCGGGCGCTCAGCCGCGTCACGGCCGCGAGGGGGCGGGACCCGGGGAGGTGATCCCCCGGTTTAAAAGGCGCCCCAGACCGCCGCGGTGCGAGCCGGGAGCGGACGGAGACCCCCAGAAGAACACTAAGCTTTGGGACCCCCCCCCCCGACCCCCTCACCTGCGTAGAAACTCTGACTTGGCTGCTTTGTGTTCCGGGCACACACGGAAGTCAACAATCAGCACTTTATGGATCAGGTACCGACCCGCTTTGCATCCGAACCGACACTTTGAAGTTTTTCTGAGGAGGAGATCATGAAATCTGCAGAGGAGGGTGAGTTTAGACATTTATTACATTTCTTTTTTGGACTTTTGTTAGCGGTAACACGGCGGGTTAACGCTGTAACACCGCTTCTCTTACGTCATAATAACAAACAATAATGATAAAATAACATACCTTTGTGGGAGTTGTACAGGACAACGCTTTCATGCCAGGTTTGTGGTCAAAGTTCTAGAAAAAAATGTAAACGTTTTAGGAAACAATTCGAATTTTATCCCCAAACAGCAGGCACTTTAATTTGAAATGAGATTTGATGCGCACTAAGCGTTTATCTGTAATTATGTTACATGTTTAACGATACATGTTTAACACATGTATTGGCTTTTTATGCGTGTTTTCATTTTCATACTCCCTGTGCACCTTTTCCAGGTCCCAAACATTCCCACGCGTGCTTCCAAGCGGTAAAAAGGCCTCCACCTTTTTCTACTGCTTTTGTACCCAAAGTTTAAAACGCCATTTCTGCCCCAAAAGATGTTGACGTGGTTGCCCCCGGCCCCTCCCGACCTGTCGAAAATCTACATGGGATGGGGAGCGGGAGGGGGGTGTCCTGCAGACGCCTAATTTTAGCATCCTTCAATGAAAAGCCCGATTATTTTTTATGAGCGGCTGATGTCACCTACTTTTATTTCGAATTACAGCAGTCTACTTCCACGCCCCACCCCCTTTGCTGTCCTCCTCCCGGGCCCGACTTCACCACACGAGCCGAGACCAGACTTTTTCCGCCTCCTTTTGTTATTATTAATATTATTACTATTATTATTTTGAGTCTGCAGGAATTAGTGGCACCACAGGCGCGACTACACGGGTGACAAACATGGCCGTGTGTTTATACTCTCAGCAACACACATTTTTCAATGATCATTTGTGGGGGGTAATTTCCCAGTTTCCTTGAATGCACCGTTGCGTTACATCATTAAAGACTCCGTATGTTTGTTTTCCAGATGCGTACGGCTACACCCCCAATGTCAGCCTTTCCCTCCCCCTCGGGAACCCCTGCCTCGCCCCCCAGTATCTCAGCCTCCAGTCCAGCCCCGTCATCTCCGTCTCGGAGCCTCACAGCTTTGAGGCACATGACGACATGAGCGTGCCCCCCGCCCCCGCCGCCTACTACTCCTCCAGCGTCCGTCCAAACGGCGCCCCGACCCTGGAAAGTCCTCGAATCGAGATCACGGCCTACGGTCAGTTTCCCGAGGACGAGGTGGAGGAGGACAGAGTCCCCGTCACAAAGCGGGTCAACTCCATCGTGACGCTGACCCTCCCGAGCGCCGACGGCTACCGGGACCCCAGCTGCCTGAGTCCGGCCAGCAGCGTCTCGTCACGCAGTTGTCACTCGGAGGCGTCGTCCTACGAGTCGGGCTGCTCGTACAACTACGACAACTCGCCCCAGAACTCTCCCTGGCAGTCCCCGTCGGTGTCCCCCAAGGGCTCCACCCTGGCCCTGCCAGGCGACAGCTACGGTCCCGCCGGCTCCCCGCGACACTCCCCTTCCACCTCTCCCCGCACAATTGTGACAGACAATGCCTTCATCGGCCGGGGAGGCTCCAGGCCCAATTCCCCTTGTGGCGCAAAAAGGAAGTACAGCTTCAACGGGGGCGGGGCGGCACACAAGCACTACCAGCATTCCCCCAACCCGTCCCCTGGAGTATCCCCCCAGACCTCGCCCCGCCTCAGCCTCACAGAGGAGACGTGGCTGCCCAACACCAACCAGTATACCAATTCCGCCATCTTGGCAGCCATTAACGCCCTGAGCACAGATGGAGTGGTCGACCTCGGGGAGGGGATCCCCATGAAGGCGCGCAGGACCAGCCTGGAGCACAGCCCCACCGTTAGCCTCAAGCTGGAACCCGGAGGTGAGGTGCTCGCTCCCGACAATCACCCCTCCACCCGCCTGCCCCTGAAGAAGGAGGCCTACTGTGGGGGGTTTCTGGACGTCCCCCAGCACCAGTACTCCTGGTCCAAGCCTAAGCAGTATGTCAGGTAGAGACCCGCTTCTTGAATTCCTGCCCTGTAAAGATCTGTCGTAATGACGCCCTCCTTGGCACCTTGTCAGCCCGTCCCTGCCGGCCCTCGACTGGCAGTTGCCATCCAGCTCGGGACCCTACAGCCTGCAGATTGAGGTGCAGCCCAAGTCCCACCATCGAGCCCACTACGAGACCGAAGGCAGCAGAGGGGCGGTGAAGGCTCTGGCGGGAGGACACCCCATCGTTCAGGTGGGCACTTGAGTCCCGTTGGTGCTAGCATGACGTTGTCTTTGTTGCAGCAGGAGTTGGAGGTGTGTTGACAGGACTTACTCTCCGGTCGGTCCTTTTTTTTGTACTTAAATTTGCAAATTCCGTCCTCGGCTTGGCGGAGTTCGTAAGGTGACGCCGCCATCACATGTCCACGAAGGCGTGCTCCGCCTCGCCCCGTTCTCACCTTTACGTTTTGCTTTTTCGCTCATGTGCGAGAATGAGGCTCCGTGCTATTTAAAGATGCCGCGTTTCTGAATGGACCGCGCTCTCGGGCAGGCCAGTCGCTTCCTGTCCAGACGAGGGTGACTCAGACGTTTTTCCATTGCGTCCCCACGACGCCCACCCGCCCCCGCTTACCCGGCCCGTCGCCGAGGCCGTGCAGAGGCGACGCAGCGCGGTCCAGTAAGAGTTTAGTCACATTAGCAGCGGTGGTCTGAGGGGAGGAGGAGGGTTTTTGTGGGTTTGGGATGTTTGACATCTGCTGCTTCAATCTGCTCGGCTCAGACTAGCGACAAGCAAAAGCGTCCAGATGAAAACGTTGACATTTCATTGAAACCTTACAGTAGACCCGCCAGCAGAAACCCCATCATGCACTTTAAATACAACCACTTCCCCTCGCTGTAGGAGGTATGTGCTGAGTTCTATATGAATTGTTAATACTAAAATATATAAATAATATACATTTTTTAAACAAAATCACTATGTTGCTCATTATTATTTTATAATTCATGTTTTTATTATTATGTATTATATTTTATTATTAATATTAACACAAAAAAATCATGTAGTGTCCTGTTACGTCACAGTATGAATTATTGTATATTATTTTTTGACAAAAATGATATCAGTAAAATGAATGATTAGTTAGTTATTATAATTATCACGAAAAATCATGTAGCATCATAGTTTGTATATTAATTGCTGTTATGGTTATTATGTTGGCAAATTATGTAAATGATATACATATTGTTAACGTTATTATTTTATTTGTTTATGAATTATATATATTGTTTATGTTTTACCAATTGTATGAATAACATAAATATGTCCTATATGTTATTCATTATTGTTATGAATATTACATGTCGTGTTATGTAACGTCACTGCTTACGTTACAAGAGGGGGGCGTGGCTAAATTATGGAAGGACAAGGACTGCAATCTAGCTCTGGCAATGGTTTCGGTGGGAGGACTGGATTTGGTCATGGGCTAATTTGCATAATTCGCCATGACGCGTATGCATGTCAATTTGATCAATTTATGTTTAGGGGCGCCCGCTGCTCGCTGAGAAGAGCGATACATGCGTTCATGCTAGTCGCTTTTCGGACAAACAGAATGACGGAACCGGACTGGAACCCGCTGATCTCTTGTCAGTCCCGCTGTGATGTGTTCCTGAGCATGGGCCGTCGGCGAGCACCAAATCTCTGTGACTTAAAGAGTCATCGGGGTAGCGAATCATCTGCAAGACGAGGTAAAGTTTCAGGCCCGTTCCAGTGAGGAGGTGCTAATGATTTAAGGGCAGGAGGTTCTGAAAGAGCGTGTGTTCTTCTCTTCAAAAACCCAAAACGCAAACCCTCCCCTCCTTTTGCGCCAGCTCCCGCCCCGAGCACACAGACCGGTCTTTGTTTAGGAAAGTTCCCGTGTGCGCGGCTGACATCATCGCCGCTGCGGAGGCGGAGGCTGCGGCGGCAGAGAAACCACACACGTTTCTGGCGGGCTGCGACGGCCATGTTGGAGGGAGCCTCAAACAAGGCGGCCCCCTCCTGATTGCACAGTAGACACACCACTGTTGCCTCCCACCCCCACCCCCAAAACCTCCACTGTGACTCAAAACCCTGCACAGACTCATCAGAGTTTATTCTGGAACGTTCTGACACTCGGCTGTGGTTCCCTTCCCCGGCATCCAACCGGGCGGCTAGGACTTTTTTTTTTGTGATGCCATCGCCGCAACCGCCCTTACGCCAGCACCGACCCAAGAACACCGCGCTCCAGTTCTTGTTAAAGATTCCATGCCTCAGGCGTCACTTTTGTGTCGCGTCCCTTTCGTCGATACCCTCAGTCGGGCGAACGTACCGCCTTAGACGATGTAACCGGTCTCGGACTAGCCTGACGACAGTTTCTGCTTGGACTAACGCCGAGGTTGTTCTAAACATTCAAGGCAATTGAAAGTCTTGAACTAGCCCAGTGGTTCCCAAACTTTTTTTGCACCACCCCTCTTTTAGATATAAAACTATTTTCTGCGCCCCCCCACCCTCGAAAATAATGAAACGCGTTTGTGGTAGCCCTGTCATAACGGCGGGCCCCCCTGGGGGGCACGCTCCCCAGTTTGAAAACCACTCATCCAGACTAACGTGTGTCTTTTTATAAAAATCCAAGACAGATTTGAGTCTGGGGCGCCGTCCCTAGTTTTGAAGAGTCGGAGTCACGGGTCTCTTTTTTTGGGGTGGTTGCTGTGAGTGGGTGGGGGGGGGGCGGTTTGAGCATGTGATCAAATTGGAAAGCAACAAACAAGCGCAACCGAATGCGTGACAGGAGCGATTCTTTTGGTCTGATTCGCCCCTTGACCAATTGCTGTGTGTGTGTGTGTGTGTGCGTGTGTGTGTGCGTGCGTGTGTGGAATTAACAGGGAGCGTCCACCCCTCCCCTCCCCCCTTACCCTCCTCTTCGGTGCCTCGAGCTGCCGGCGGAGTCCGGGCATTCCTCTTGCGGGTGATAATGCGAGCCGATGTCAAACACAAAGTCCTAACGCAGCCGCTTAATCGCCTCGGCAGTACACAGAGTTGACTTTGGATCGGATCGGCGGTACTCGGCCGTGACGGATGGCGAGGCGGCAGGGGCCAACGTCTCCAGGAACCCCAAAACTGCTGACGGGCCGGGCCTCCTGAAGGAAGGAGGCCAAAAAGAAAAGGCCGAAACGCGTCACACTTTGGTTTAGCCGCGCATGCGACCTCCCGTCACGCTTAAATAAACAACATGGCCGTGCAGGTACCTTCCTTACGTAATATACACCTTGAACCTCGCCCGGGACCGACTTTGGCTTTCTTTCCGCCCGGAGTGCTCGTCTTACGTCAGTGAGATGTGGCGGCCGCGGCGGCTGCTAATTAGACGGCGCGCTCCTAACTCTGCTGAGCTGCACACATTCTTGTTCCTGGAGCTTCCTGCCGCCTTTCACGCGGGATCTATTTCCGACGGCGGCTGATGGGATTGGGATTGTGGCTGCAGGATGAAATGCGCTTCCTTCTGCCGTTTATGCACGTTATCACTGATAAATGCAACCTTCTCTTTGGCGTGTTTGTTATTGTCAAGTAACTCTTTGGCGCCTCCCCGTCGGATGTCGTGGTTGGATCTCCAAAGGGGCGGGGCTGGCCAAACCGCCGCCCACTGATCGAAGTGACATTGATCTTTAAGCGTGTCCAAGATTACAGTAATTATTTACTACCAAAAATACATGGACCATTTTTTAAAGATGAAGTACACTACTGGTCAAACGTTTTACAACATCCCAGTTTTCCCAGTAATCTATTGAAATTCAAGTCCGATGAGTAGAACGTCTCAGGGACCACGAAATGGGTCAACAATGTAAAGCGGAAAATTTCAGCATAAATTCCTACAGGTGGTATATAGCAAATTCTGGAGTACTTACTACCTCCTCTGCCCGCATAAAAGCAGTGTTGGGCCGAGTGGTTAGCACGCGGTTCCTTCTGGTTTGCAGGTTCCCCCACCCACCTTTCAAAATGTCAGCTTACCTGGAGACTCTGAATTGTCCGTCGGTGGGAGTTTGACTGGTTGTGTGACTATTCGTACCCCGGGACTGACTGGCGACCAGTCCGACGTCAGCTGGGATAGGCTCCAGTCCAAAAGCTTTTGACTGGCGGTGTATGTATTTTTCAAAATGCTGATGTTTCCTGATCACATGATGATAAAATGTAATAAAATACAAAAAAAGAAAATCTATATTTGTATGCATATACACAAAGATAGCTACCACTAAGGAAATAAGGATCCAGGTAAAATACAAAATCATTGCAGGTAGCATTTTTGCTAAATGACCGTAAAATTACATTGCAAACTATTTCATGTATTTAAAAAATACTGTTTTTTATTTTTATATGGAAAAAATGTCTGGTTTGTAGAAAATGATGATACAATTTCATTACAAAAATTGCAAATGGAAAAAAAATAAACATAACGGAAAATGAAAATGAACAAATTTTGCAAACATATATTTGGTTGCAAAATTGCACAAAAAAGAAACTAAATAATATTGATTATATTATGAATAAGTAAAAAGGAAAATATTGTAAAGAAAGAAAAGTCTCACTAAAAATGCCAAAAGATTTTTATTTTTATTTTGCAAATTTGTTTCTAGCTAGCATCTTAGCTAAATACAAATGGCAATAAAATTACATGTAATTAATTGCAATTTAATACTAAAAAAATATTTGTTTTCGGTTTTTCACTTTGAAATATGAACAACATAAAAAAAAATGTGTTATTTAAAAAATTGCACACAACAAAAATGCTAGGTGTTGTCACAATACAAGGACGATAAAATAAAATTGGGCAGAAATTCATATTTTTGAGAATCTGTATTGTTTTGATGACTGGTTTATATTCAGTATATATTTATTTATTTTTTTCAGATCACGCGTCATACATAACATTGGAAATGAAGCAGAGTGGGTGGCTTGGGTGGTGGTGGGTGGGCTGGGGCTGGGGGGGTGTCTTATGTCAAATTATTGGGAGTACTTTGGAAGCAGTAGCGGCGATACGCCACCTGGGAAGCTTCCGCTGATGAAGATCAGAGCGGCGTCGCCAGCATTCAGGCTGCTCTTTGACCCCAAGCCGCCCATGAAGCCGCCCACCCTCCGCGTCGCTGACCTCCGCTTGACTCGAAGACCGACGAGTCCTGTCAGCGGAGGGCCGGTTTCGCTCCTCGCTAAATGCGTGCTTTGTCGCTGACGACCCCATACTGTTTTTGAAAGCAACTCTGTGTTTTTCTTCCTCTCCGTGGGAGCTTCACCAGACGTGTCTTTCACCCCCGACCCCTCCCTCCGCAGCTGCGCGGCTACGTGGACAACGAGCCGCTGACCCTCCAGCTTTTCATCGGCACGGCGGACGACCGCCTGCTGAGGCCTCACGCCTTCTACCAGGTCCACCGCATCACCGGGAAGACCGTGTCCACGCCCAGCCTGGAAGCCCTGCACAACAACACCAAAGTCCTGGAGATACCACTCCTGCCCGAAAACAACATGCGCGCCATGTCAGCACACCCTACGCAAAATCCACACAGTATATGCGTACGAATGCATGATACCATCCACTCTTATCCTCCAGTATCGACTGCGCCGGCATCCTGAAGCTGCGGAACTCCGACATCGAGCTCCGGAAGGGCGAGACGGACATCGGGCGCAAGAACACGCGCGTGCGCATGGTGTTCCGGGTGCACGTCAACCAGGCGGGCGGCAGGACCGTGTCTCTGCAGGCCGCGTCCAACCCCATCGAGTGCTGTAAGTACACGCGCTCCTTTCTTGGCCGCAAACACGGAAGCAAAGAGCTTTACTTTGACAGGACGTCATGATTGCAAAGAGATGAGATCATCGCTATCTCTAGAGGCTATTTATAGAGAGAAGGGCGCGTACGACTCCTCAGCCTTTCGGGCCTGCCGTGTAAAAGAACCTGGCCCGATTGGACCTGTGGGTGCGCCGAGGAGGCGTCGTCGGCACGAGGGGGGCTTGGCGCTGACGTGGCGCCGCGACTAAAGCGAGGCGCTATTAGCTCCCGAGCGACGCCATTCTTGGGAATTCATCCACCGCAAGCAGAACCTTTCGGGTCAGATGTTGGACGGACTTCATACGTGAGGCGGTAAAAAACCAACGTTTGCCACGCGAGCGAAGTTCAAAACTGGACAGGAGCTTTTACTCTAAGGAACTTTTTTTGGATGGTTTAAAAATACATTTACCTCATTTTCTGTACAATCCAAGACATGCAACAAAAATGGATGCTGCTGGCTATTAAAATGCAAATTAATAAGTTATATCAATAAAATAATGATAATGGTAAATATAATATTTAATAATAATAATATAGTACAAATAAATAAACAAAATACACCTGACCATTACAATTTAAATTACAAAATAATAATAATAGTAATAATAATGATAAATATGATACATAAATAATTTTATTTAATATAAAAACAAATAAATAAAACCAAGTAAAAAAAGTAGAGCACTATAAATATATATACATATTTTATATACATATAATAGATTTTTTTTTCATTAAAATGTAAATAAATAAATAATCATATAATTCATTTAATAATAATATGATAAAGAAAAAATACTATACAATGTATATATTTCTTGTGTGTAGTCACATGACTACAAATAAAATACATGAATAATAATAATATGAATATAATTCATATAATAGTAATAATGAAGACAACAAAATACAACTATGAAAATGCTACGTTTGATGTATAAAATACATCATATTTACATTTAATTACTTTTCATTTGTTGGATGGCCTACGTGGTCGGAGGACGTGCACGTGCATGTGCACGGACGGGCGGTGTTTGGAGTGCTTAATGTCATTGAATGGAACGCAAGTGAGAAGGACTTGACGTCCGTTTCTTTTGTTGGGGACGTCCCGTCATGCGCTTCCGTTTATGTTCATGCACGAGTGCTGCCCGATTTCGTCGTGTGAAAGGAGCGCTACTGCCGACGCCATTCCGAACAAAAACGTTCGGAAAGGCGCGCCGCGTCTGTGTGCGCGATGTAGACGTGTCGCCAATCCGTCATGGCGGCCGCCGCCTTTGAAAGTCCCCGGGCTGCCTGAAGAGAAGCCAGAACGGAAGCGACGTAGCCTGACAAGGAAAGTCACGCGCAGGGCAAAAATTCCTAAAGTAAATATTTAGCAGGGAAAGAGGAGTAAAAAGGTCTGGATGCTCGGGTCTGCATGGGGAGTGGGTGTGTGTGCGCGCCGCAGCTAACTCCCACCCTCCCTCGCCGTGCAGCCCAGAGGTCGGCCCAGGAGCTGCCGCTGGTGGACAAGCAGAGTTTGGACACGAGCCCCGCCCCCGGAGGGGAGCGCCTGCTGCTGGACGGACACAACTTCCAGGCCGACTCCAAGGTGGTGTTTGTGGAGAAGGCTCAAGGTGAGCGTGTGCGGGTCCCCCTCTTTCTCCGCGTGGCTGGAGAAGCCCTCCCCCTTCCCTCCCCCCGCCGGCGCTGCCAGAGTGCCACATGTGGTGCACATTAATGCACTGTATTTTTAACCCAGCACATTCACTTTTGCACAACTTTCCATTGCCTCTTTCAGCAGCGCGTGTGTGTGTGTGTGTGTGTGTGCATGCGTGTGATTCTTACTTGGAGACGTTTGGCTTTCAAAGGAGGGGAGGGGGGGGGCGTAGTTTACAAACAGCAATTTGCTTGATTGGCCTCAGCGGAGCAAACGGGACCTTCAGAGCAGGGGTGTGGGGGGGCAAGGGGGGGCTCACGTGTCGTCCCACCGGCCCGGTGACTCCTCTCTTCCGAAAACAAGGGAAGCCTCTTCATTGTTCCGCCAGTGGGAGGGGCGGGAGGTCATCCCCAGAGTAGCAGCAGCAGCTCCTGCTTCTTTGTAGCTCGTCTTCTACAAAACACAAAAACAACACAGTTGATTCCTGCACACTGCAGATTGGTGGGCAGAAAATAAGTTACCAGTGGGTGCAGTAGATTCTCACAAAGCAACGGTTCATGATATGCACGCTCTCAAGGCTGTGCAGTTGGCCAATTAGTTGAAAGGGGTGTGTTCAAAAAAATAGTCGTGTCTGCCGCTGACTTTACAAACTCAACTCTGGTTTGCTTTCTGAGAATCTACTGCACCTACTGGTAACTAGTTTGCCATGTAGCAATAAAAATATACTAATACACTACTGCACATGTTTGTTTGTATGCTAGCACTTTTACGTTTATTCATTCAATTAGTGTATTTTTGGAGGATTTTTGATTTTATGAGTTGCATCTACATGCATAGATTGTGTCTAAAATCCTGGCGGGGTCTCTGCATCACACGGAGAGCCGTTCCTAATATTTGGACCCTACTTAGCTCAGGAGAGGAATGGACGTGCCGAATAATGTGGCCGATGACCAGGAGAGACGTCGGGCAGATGATGGCGGGAGGGGCAGGATCGCGTGTGAAGCAGGAAGCGGCTTGGAGTCTGCCACGCTGAAAAATAGTTACTTTCTTAATGGAGTCTGGTGTTGGCTACCATTGAACTTCTATTGTCCCACATCCATCGTACTTTTGTGGAGGCTGCGTGGATGTACTGTATCCTGTATGTGTTTGACATTTACATAGTTAGTGTAAGGCGACTGGGATAGGCTCCTACAGCATGATGCACGCATTATTAATATGACACAACACTGGGCAGTGAACGTTACTGTCTTTAGGACCAAGCGTAGGCCCACCTCAGGCGTGGAAGTCTCATGTTTGTGTGGAGGGCTTCCCCAAAGTTTGGCACCGGACTGGAATTCCTGGCCAATCCTGCCATGGAAACACCCAAAAGCCAGGCTTCCACTGCAAACAATGACCCCCCCGCCCCCGCCCCCCATCCGTCCACATGTCCATCCCTGCTGCGTCCTTCGTGGAAGCGAAGTCGCGGCCTAACGAGCAAGGAGGGACGCTGAGGCTAATCGTCGTTTCAACAACGTGGTAAACGCGCGTGGAAGACCTCAAGCGTCTTTTTTCGTAGCTCTCCCTTCCCACAGAGCTGCAGACACGTGTGTGTGTTTGCATCCTGTACTTACAACCCGTGTGTGTGTGTGTGTGTGTCAGAGTTTCCCTGTAATCAGGCAAGATGGCTTCACCCGCCGAGAAGGGATGCCAAGTCTAAAAAAAACAACAAAAAAAGATACAATTGTTTAGTTTTCTGCATGAGAGTCCAACAATCTCAACAATCTCGCTTTTTCTCTTATTTCACGTGTGTGTGCGTGTGTGTGCGTGTGTGTGTGTGTGTGTGGCTAACAGTGAGTCACACAGGAGGAAATCCCTGACACCAACACACACACACACACACACACACACACACACGGGGAAAGACAAAAACAGGCCGGAAGAATACTTGCACGTACTTTGAGTGTTTTGCAAACAATATCTTCCTTGCACTTTACAATTTGCCTTTACTTCCGCAAATACTCCCGTACGGTACAAAGTACATGAAGTTATGATTACATACCACATGGTCACTTCATTAAGTACACAAATAAACTATAATTATAAATATGATATACTTATAAATAAATAAAATCATTGATTATTACTATTATTAGATGATTTCTTATCTAAATGCCAATATGTAATATAATATAAAATCATATCCAATATTAAAGAACAACAAGCTTGCAGGTAACGTTGACGCTAACGTTGCGTGAATTAATACGTAATAAAAATGGTCTTTACTAATCATAAGAAGAAAAACGTGAGAATAATAAAGTCCAAATTCTAAATAGAATTCCAGAAGTATATTTTTGCAGCTAATACTAAAAATATTGAGTAAAGTACGTACTTAATAAAAATAAGAATTTATAATAAGACAATTTTAGGAATATTAATTTACTAGTAATATTTCATAATAAAATTGTTGTTTGTATATAATTATTATATTAAAATAAAGATACTGTATGATACACAGTATTATATAGTATTACTATATATTATGTAAGTAATAATCAAAATGAAAATAATGAAATAATACAATATTCTTTTAAAATTATATTATATAGTATAATCAATTATATATACTTAACTACACTTTTGCAGCTAATGCTAAAGCTGCTAAATGCTGAGTTAAGTAGTAATAATATTAATAATGATTCATTTTAATGTAAAAGACTTTAGAATAAGCAGATACTGAACTTTAAAGGAGTCACATAACTTAAGGCGAAGGCTAATACCTTAAAAAAAAGGTGACACCTGCCCGCCCACGCCTGCAGGTCTCGCCACAAACAAGGCAGATAAGATCGGGTCACTTGGCGGCGGCGGCGGGAAGGGATTTTTGCTACGGGCGCCGCCGATATTGTCTCGAAATCTGAAACTGACTGTGCCAGTTTTCCCCGGCCTGCCCTTCTGATGCCGAAGCCCGATAAAGCCCGGCAAAGCACAAACATTTCCATTTGGGACATAAATCCTCAGGCGGTGTCGAGTTCGGCGGGGTTTGCACTAAAAAGCAAAACAGGAGACAATCGGCGGATTACGGGATCGGGATTGTGCGTGTCATTCAATCCCGACCTGTTTTTCATTGGCTGAATATGCACAAACACGCCCCCTGGTGGCTGTGGGCGGTATCAGAAAAACTGCTGGACTTCTTGGCGCCGTTGCTCTTGGCCTCCGCCCGCGGGAGCGAGACGAGCCGAAAACCGGAACCGCCACAGGACCATCAGCACGCCAAAAGGCCCATCGGGAATGACTGAAAACCATCGGCCCGCGAGCGAACGCCACGGCCCGTGACGTCTCCATCGGCGCTTCTGCGCTCAAGGGAACCGTCTCCACGCTCGGGAGACGGGGCGCGTAGTCGGTGCGTTACAGAACCGTGTGGGCTGATTGGACTCCAAGGTAAGCTTGGGGGTGTTTGCTGGGCGCCTCCTGGACTCGGAGACTCTTTTATCCTAAAGTCATCGCGTATTTGATGACGCAGCTTTGAGGAAATGTCTACCATAACCCTTAGGGGGCGCCACACCGGGGGGAGGGGACCAGGACTGCTTCTTGAGTTCTTCATGGGGCAGCAGAAGCAGGAACACAACAAGGGCGCTCTGTGAGGCGGCCATGTGTTTATGTTTACTGTACGTTACCCCCGCCCCCATCGGGCTCGGCCAAATTAGGGGGCACAAGGCGCCGTTTGACTTCCCTTTACGTGCGTCCGCTCACGGCACCGTGCGAGTCTGGACCTGCTACGAGGTGAGCTGGGTTTATGTGGGAGGAGGGGGGGTAATATTGGATGCGTTCCAACACGGTGGGCCAGAGAGCGTATTGTGCGAGGAGGGGGGCTCGGGGGGCGCGGCGCAGATGTTGCCCTCCAAGTCCGGAACATTCTGCGGTTATCAGACCCAGTCTGCGGTTATCAATTACGTGAATAACGACGTGCGGCCGAGAGGCGAGGTTCGGGCCTCAGCGGCGTTCCCGACCAGAAAACGCCGGAGGACTCTCATTGGCTGCTCTTTGATCTCTTTGGGTTAACCGCACGGTGCGGTGCGGTCCAAATGAAACACACAAAGACGTTTCCTCCCGTCACAGTCGCTACCTGCTCACCATCAACCATCCGGCGGTGATGTAGAAGAATTCTAAACCCCCTCCAGAACCAGACTCAGCCCAGTACCACCCTTACATAAATACACAAACGCCGCCATTTCCTGAGTGCTGTCAGGCATCAGGACCTCGTAGGGCTCTGGGGGAGTCGTGGACTTGTCCAGGGACGACCTCCTTGGGATTTGGGTCCCCCAGTTGAAGGTGGGACAGACTCCCGCTTGAGCCTACAGACCATGTATGGATGAGACCAGGACAGAAACTTTGTGTCGTCCTTTCCCCTCTCTTGGCGTGGGGGGCGGCGGGGGGGAGGGGTCTGAGATGCTCGGCGAGTGAGGTCATCTTTCCTGGAGAGCAACAGCAGCTGGAAGTCCGCTCTCCGTCTGCCAGCCGCGGTCGGAAAGTAAACGGGGACGGCTTCTTTTCCGACGTCCTCTCGGGTCTAATAGAAGCTGTCAGTGGCAGAGCTTCATCACCTCCGCCGTCTGCTCGTCCTCCCCCCTCCGAGCTCAGGCGGGTCCAACTCAGCGTCCTTCAAGAGATCTTTGTTCCGTTGAAAGTGCTCGGGATGTTTTCAAAGCCTCTTTGTCGCACGGCTAAGCAACACAACTGTCGTATAAAGGATCTTTGACCAGCGTATTTGCAGCACATTCCTAAAAACTGTAGAACCCTCCAGTCCATATAGAGGATCTTTGACAAGCACCAAGTCATTTGAAACAATAGAGCACCCCTGTCATTTAGAGGATCTTTGACTAGCATTTTTGCAGCAGATTCCTAAAAACAGCACAGTACTTCTGTTATATAGAGGATCTTTGACTAGCCTTAAGTCCTTGAAACAACAGAGCACTCCTGTCATTTAGAGGATCTTTGAATAGAATGAAGTCCTTAAAAACAACAGAGCACTCCTGTCATTTAGAGGATCTTTGAATAGAATGAAGTCCTTAAAAACAACAGAGCACTCCTGTCATTTAGAGGATCTTTGAATAGAATGAAGTCCTTAAAAACAACACAGTACTTCTGTTATTTAGAGGATCTTTGACTAGCATTTATGCAGCACATGAAACCTCCAGTCCATATACAGTAGAGGATCTTTGCCTAGCCTTAAGTCCTTACAAACAACACAGCACCCCCGTTATATATAGGATCTTTGACGGGTATATTTGCAGCAAATTTCAAAAACAGCGTCATATAAAGGATTTTTCCCTGGTGGTTTTTGCAGTACTGTATGTCCTTCAAAACAGCATAGCGCTCCTGTCGTATAGAGGATCTTTGACTAGTGTTCATGACGTTACAAAGTAGGAGTTGATAACACATTCAAGCTCTGCATGCGAGGCCGCGCAGATTCCAGCCAGCGCGACCTCCTCGCTTTCCAGACGTTTGCGTTCGCTAACGAGCCGGCCAGCTGCTGTCGGGATTCCACGCGGCCTCCAAGTCAAGGCCTCCACACGAGATGTCGCTCATCCTGTTGGAATGACTCAGGGCTTTTTGTGTGTGCGTGTGTGTGTGTGCGTGCGTGAGGGGGGTTGCATCAAATTTCTCTCTGAGGACATGAGCTCATGAAGGTCAGACGCCGTGACGTCTCCGGCTGCTTTCTCTATCAGTGATGATGATAGCAGCGCTGCCGCCGTTTCTTCACTTCCGACACCAAAAGTGTGCGTTCTTGCTCTCATTGCGTCTTTGTCCCCCGCAGATGGACATCACTTATGGGAGACGGAGGCCAAAGTGGACAGAGATGCCTCAAAGCATGTAAGTTCAAGCCCAAAGCCAGACTCCATTTAGAAAGTAACTCTTTTCCACGGCGCCGGAGGGCCAGGAGGGTGCCGGCTTCGCACTCGACCCTGTCACGCGGTCCATCACCTGCCCGCTGTCCCTGCTGCTCATCGGCCACTTTATTAGGCACACGCGCACCTTTTGTGAGCCAAACTTTTAGGGGCGGATGCCGCTACCTCCACCACAACCACCTGGTGGGCTCCTATTCCCGGCTTTTTTCCTATGGAACTTCCTCCTAGCGGACACAGCGGTGCAGCGCGTGGGAGACCCGGGAGGGGATTAGATGGCGTTTTGTGTGACGCTCTGCACCTGCCCCCAGTCTCTGCGCACACACACACACACACACGTATTGAAACGACACATATCACTTTCACACGCCGCATCAGTTGTTGAAGGTCCCTTTCCCGCGTGGAAAAGAACACACGGTGTGCATTAAAAGCACTAAATGCATTGAAATGTGCAGGGGAGTCACTCCACAGGTGTGTTATGTTCTCAAATGAGCCGGTTCTTCATGAACATGTTCCCTGTCCTGCACTTGGACTCCGTTCAGCACCGATGGGGAACAATTTCCAGGCTTTTTTAATCCGTTTATTTTTTACATTTAGCACCACTTGCCTCATGTGACGGTAAAGCCCAATATGCTTGTATTATTGCCCAATTTAGCCTCGCCCGGTCAGTTCTTCACTATGCAAACAGCCACACGTCTACAATAATGTTCTACTACTACTCTCATCTAAAATATACTTTCTTTGGTTTTTCTCGTAATACTTGAGGAGCCACGTGACCTTTAAGGACTCACTTTCCATGCGCGTTCCTTCCGTCTTCCAGAACGTGCTCCTGGTGGAAGTCCCGCCCTATCGGAACCAGCGAGTGGCCATGCCCGTCCACGTCAACTTTTACGTCTGCAACGGCAAGCGGAAACGAAGTCAGTACCAGCGCTTCACCTACGTGCCGCCCACAGGTAAACACTTCACTTCATTCCACGCAGTATAGTTTGTTTGTTTTTGTTTTTTAAGTGTCAGAGGTGTTGCGGAATGGATCCCCACACATTCCTTATTCAGAATTCAGCCGAAAATTTCTGTATTTTTTTTTCTATTGGCAGTTTTTTACGCTTTATGCAATGTATTTTAGCAGTTTATTATTATGTATATCTTGTATAGTATTTTTCCCCACAAATTCAGCACTCACTCACAAAGATGTGGTTTATTTTATTTTTAAAGAAGTCAACAGTAGACATGCATTGTACAGCATTCACCCGCAATATTTTGGTCTTTTGGTCAATAGGCCTATTACTAGCATGAACTTCGGCCTTTACTCTTTTCCCCCGTTTCCGCTGTTATTGTATACATTTTCCAAATATTTCAACTTTTCTAAAGACTTTTTGTGAATTTTCTTCTTGTAATATTATTACTTTTTTCCCCATTATATTTTCATTTAATTCCCCTAATATTACAATCTTCTCCACAACCAAATTTTTCAAACAATGTTGTTTTTATTTCAAAAGATTATGGCTATTAAAAAAAATACTTTTAAAGAGTACTTTTTTTCATGACTATTTCAAAATAAAATGTTATTTTTCCTCATATGTTACTAATTCATTCTGGTTAGAATACTTTTTTTTCCTGTTGAAATTTGGACTTTATACTTGTAAAATTACAGCCGTATTTTCTTGTAGATTTTCTTCTCCTGGTTTCCTGCTTCCCACACTATTTTGATTTTATCCGTGATGCATGACCAAGCTGATTTCCCCCAAATGACAACTTTATTTATTGTTTTGTTTGTTTTTGCTGTTATATTTTTAGAATGCGCTGCAGGCCGCGCTGCTAGCGTTGACAACACAGGGGGGAATCTCCTCCGACTTGGAGGATCCTTCCGAAAAGTCGTTCCGGGCTCTGCATGTGTTTTATGTGCTAAACATTGTTAAATGGGATGTTTTCCGCAGACTTATTAGACATATTTTCAGCTGCTGGAGCGTCTGGTGGTTTTGCGAGGGAGGAACAAAGCAACACTATTATTCCTTCTCTGTAAAACCGAAAGAAGAAAAAGGTTTTTTTCCGTACCTGTTTGTCCACGAGGGCTGTGGGCGCGATGGCGGGCGGACAAGCTAAATAAAAAATGTGTTTAAGCGGGTGTGGCCGGCTCCAACACAGCCGCATTGTGTTGCTGGTGCGTTTGTGTACATGCAAGCAACTTCTAAGCTAGCGCTGGAGTGGAAGTGACAGACTTCAGTCGTGATTGACAGCTCTTGCTCAAACACCAAGCGGCTATTCCTCCGTCCGTTTATTTGGACTCGCAGCAGCGGTGTTGGACGCGGCGTCAAGAGAGCGGGCGGCCAAAGAAAGTGGAGGCGTTTGTTCCCGGAGCAGCTGGACGTTTCTGGCGTTGATGAGTCATCATCTTCAGACACAAAAAGTCTCATTGATGATGTGTTTGTTTGGCTCGGCTAGCAACAAACCCGCCCTCGCGCTCCGAAACGCGCTTACTCACGCCGCTCGTCTTCTTCTCCCCTCGCAGTTCCAACCATTAAGACGGAGCCGCGGGATGACTACGACGGCCCCCTGGTGGGCGCCCCATGTGGGACCGGCCTCTCTTTGCAGTCCAAGCCGTACTTCCCCCCTCAGGTGACCTCCGAGCTGAGGCCCTGCGTGGTGGGCGGGGCTTACACTCAGCAAAGATTGCCGACCAATCCCTCCTCGGGTTCCTCCCCAAGCAGCAGCCCCAAACTACAGGACCTGTCTCCCCCGCCGCCCCCCTTCTCGATGCACCACGTTTCCATCATCCAGGAGACCCCCGGTCGCTTCCAGCCGCCCGGCCTCTACAGGCCCGGCGTCTCCACGCCACCCTCAACACCAGCTTCCGGATCTGAGGCGCCCTTCTCCCCGACCAACAGCATGACCCCCAGCGGGGGCAGCGGTAGCCCAGACGCTCAGCCGCAGGGGAAGGTGCCGGAGAGTGTGCTGCAGGAGAACGACAGCCCCCCAGCGCTGGGCGTCAGCATCAAACAGGAACCACAGGAACTGGATCAGATGTACCTTGATGATGGTGAGTACTTTTTTCTGGTACACCCCAACATCTTGTAGCAAAGAAATGTTCCTCATCTAGCGCCACTAGCGGTGCTTGCTTGCCGCCAGGCAACTGCTTGGGGCCCCAGCCCATTTAGGGGCCCCCCGAGGGCTGACAAACATTGAGCTTCTACAGTAGTTGCACTCTGCAAAGGGGCCCCTTTTGAATTTTTTGATTGATTGATTGATTTTAAAATCTCTTCTGAACGTGAAGTGGTACCCTTCAGCACGGGTACCACCGCGATTGGTGCCCCAATGCCGGGTGTTTGCATTTCACACCAGACTTCATCGTTTATTCGCGATGAACAAGTCGCCATTGTCGTACCGCAGGGACCGTCGCCACTTCCTGCGTGACGTCTGGCATTCACGCCGGCGTCCCCCCATAGCGTCTCCAGGTGCAATTACGCCGTCACCCCAGGCGGGTTTAAGTGCACCGCCGTAACCATAATGGACCCTGGCTTGTTTTCATTGGCCGTCTTTTTACGAAGCGCCGCCATATTCATGTGGCTTCTCACGTCATTAAAGCTTTCTGTTCCCCCGGTGGGCCCCGCTCAGGTGTAACGTTTCTGTCGTTAAAAAAACTCAGACGAGGTTTCAAACAGCAAAGTGTGTTATTGCACTTCAACGCTGCCGAGAAGAACGATACGTCATTTTTACTTTTTTTCTTTTAGCCATCAATGGCTTCTAAGCGCTCCCCTTTTGTTCCGTGGACTTTTACAGCTCGGGGAACCTTGCTAGCCTTGTAAACGCTACAAACGTTAGCACTAATTAGCCTTAAGGGCTACACCAGTGGACATGTACTCCAGCTTCTGGCAATGTTGGCTACGCAACCACACCAGAGTGACACTCCTTGTTCTTGCAGCATCTCTGCACACCGTCCAATCACAGGTGTCCACTCTGGAAAGTCTGACTCATCTCATCCGGCCGCAACTTGACCGTCTGGCCCGCACTCCTCTTAAAGGGACCTTGAACCGCACTTTCACCCTTGGGAGCACCTCAAAGGAGTACCTTATGCATACTTACTTACTCAAGAGATTGGTAGTCTGCTTTCTACTCAGTTCAGTAGTGCGCGTAGTACTACCAAGTGTACACTACCTAGTGTGCAGTATCATAGTGTACACACTACCAAGTGTAAACTATGTACTACCAAGTGTACATTATGCACTATGAAGCACTATGTAATGCGTACTACCAAGTGTACTCTATGTGGGGTGTACTACCAAGTATGTGTGCCCTACACAGTAAGTCTGTACTACACAGTGCATAGCACTACCAAGTGTACATTATGCACTGCATACTAACAAGTGCGTGTGTACTACAAAGTGTAAGCTATGCAGTAATTGGTACTACACAGTGTACATCCCGCAGTGTGTACTAACGAGGTCATGCATAGTGAACATTATGTAGTGCGTAGTACCACCGTGTGTAGACTATGCAATGCATAGTACTACTGCAAGTGTACAGCAAATTACATGTAATACACCAAAGGTACATGTATACAATCAAGTACCTAGGGTGCAGTACTTTCTTAGTCTGAAGGTTGTGGTAAAGTGAAGTTACTTCATAGTACGCAGACTATGGTAGTATCACCATGTAGTAACGTAGTAATGAATAGTGTACTAGACAAAGTATTTCTGAGGTCCAGCCTGTGTAGCTGATGCCACAATATTTGCATGCAGGCCAATTTCTCTTACGCTCCATCAAATTTCGGTCGTTGAGATGTGGAAATTTGATCTGCTTTTTCTTGGAGTGCTGCTGAAGTACAGAAGGAGCGCCTCGCAGTAACCCAGTAGGATCCCCGAGAGCGGGGCCAAGAACATCTCGTGGCTTGTGGTCTGGACTTGTTGAACGTGGCAGTAAACTTTGGAGGTGGTGGGAGGGAGGACGGGAGAGGGGGGTGGGGGGGGGTCGAGGGAGGAGGGTACACCTCTGCCCCTACCAGGCCTCATTCTCTCCGGTCTTCTCAGCGGTCATCTTTGGAACACACTTCTTTTTTTTTTCTTCTTCTGCGAGGCCCGCTAATTGTTTGGGAGTTCCTCGTCTGTCTGGGGCTTCCTGGCTGCTCGGCCCGCCCCGGTATCAGGCGCCGTCAGCCGCGGTGGACCTCCATGGGACAGGAAGCCGGGTCCTGGATGACTTCATATCAAAGTCCACAGACCTCCGCGCCTGCTGGAAGACCTGTCAGGGAAATACGCTCACCGGGAACCTCGTCTTGGCTCCTTTGGAAGTCCTGATGTTCCACACGGAAATAGGAAGTCCACATCGTAAACAACAACGGAGGGCACTTCAGAGTGTAAACTTTGAAGTGCACAGTACCACCAAGTGTACACTACGCAGTGCATATCAACAGGTACATGCATACTACTGAGTGTACACTCTGTAGTGCAAAGTACCACCAAGTATATACTACAGAGTGCATAGTACCACCAAGCGTACACTATGCATTGCATGGTACTACAAAGTGTACAGTACATTAAGCAATGCATTGTGTACACTATATAGTGCATATCACTATTAAGTGTACACTACTTAGTGCGTAGTACCGCCAAGTATATACTCCATAGTACCGCCAGGTGTACACAATGTACTGGCAGCTGTACAGTACGTTGTGTGTCGGGTACGCTGACGTGCAGGTTCCTGGTTACAGGGGTTCGTTCTTCCACCCCCTACTGTGCCGTGTAGCTCCGCCCCTTCAGGTACCCTACCACCGAGGAAACCCAGGAGCGTTCATCGGGACCCTTATCCGTCATGGCAGCCCGACCAAACACAAGCATCGACCCGGCTCGCTCGGGACGAGTTCGATCCAGACCCCCTCGCCCGGGCTGTCACGCGGGGACTATTTTTAGCGCCCCGTTGTAAAACACGCCTGCCGATCGATGCATTGACTGTCTTTTTTTTTCAATTAGATCCTCCGCTTCAAATGTGGCGCCACGGTGAAAAGTAGGCCATGGCGACCGACTAACATAAACAGAAAGCGGGCCAAAGAGTTCCCTTCGCGACCTCGCGGAGTCCTGCTGAGTGACGGCTTGAGAAAGAGCGGTACGGTCCAGTGGCGCCCCCTGGCGGTCATAAATGGGCCTGGCATTTGCGTCACCACTGCGGGCTTTGCAGTTCCCACAATCAAACTCTGCTCCTGTCTTTGTTTCCCCTCCCAGTCAATGAGATCATCAGGAACGACCTGTCCAGCATCTCCGTCCACAGCCACGCGTAGACCCCCACGCCCGGGACACAGCACGCATAAAGGGCCACTTCAAAAGCCAGATGTGGCCCCCGGGGTCCAACACCACCTTTGTTGTGATCCAGTCTTCTTTGACGTTTTTCTCACCCCCGAAGGACCAAGCGTTGCTTCTCCCGACGCTGCACTTCTGAAAAGGAGCAGTGCCTACCAGTCCTGTGCAGGGACAGAACTGCTCACAGCGTGCCTTAGGGACCACCGGAAGATCAAGTTTATGCAGCTTTGGCCAAAGTTTACAAGCATAACAGCTTCAGGTGGTGTTCGTACGTTCCGAGTCAAGCTAAGCCTCCTCCTTTTGCTTTCATGCACTTGCTCCGTGTCAGTTCATCTTTTACTACAAGAACAAATCATCTCAAATTCACGTCGACGCAAAAGCCCCAGACAAGCAAGGATATTTGAATGTTTCTATTTATTCCGCTTGCATGTGCTCTGTGTATCCGTGTGTATCATGCAGCTTCCTCTCGCCCGGCGTGTATTTATGACTTCAAGTGCAAATCCCAGCCAGAAGTGTGTTCACTGTTAATATAATCCACATGTTATGTTTCAGCTAATTACCAAAACAGGTTCTTGCGTTGGAAGATTGTATTTTTATGCGGACATGACAAGTTTTTAAACCAAATAAAACTTTTTTTCTATATGAAAGTGTTTCTCCTTTTGTCAGTAAACGAGTCTTGTTTACTTATTAAAGTTACATAAAAAATTCAAGCAGGTAAAAGAACTAGTACAGCTTCCAACGAGCACGCGCATCGTACCCTGTACAACAGCGACACCCAGTGGCCCAACATCGGCCTAGCAGTCTGACCTCCTCCGCCAAGCCAATGAAAATCCCAAAGTTGTTTTCTTGTGGTGCTCGGCCGCCTCGCACCGGTTTCTGGAGTCGTTCTGTCCTCTGCTGCCGCAGCCGCACGAGCACCTGGTAAGACCCCATCCCATGTATGACATTTTTCACAGAAATCCTCCAATATCTTGTATATTTGCCGTATATTTGCCGTGCATGCAAATATTTACCTGACAGGCACACTCAGCTCTTTTCAAGGACTTGGTGCCAAGTCAAAGATCCTCTATATGAGCGGCGTGTTCTGCTGTTCTTCAGGAGGCATTGCAAAAAAAATGGTAGCCAAAAGTCAAAGATCATATACTTAAGACCAGCGCTTTGCTGTTTATAGTCAAAAATCAACACTGCAAAAAGGTTTGGTGTCAAAATGCTAGTCAAAGATTGTTGACATGACAGAATTGCTCTGCTGTTAATCTATTTTTTCTCTTTCAAACAAGCGCTCTGCTCCCAGTGATTGCAAAAACGCTTGTCAAAGATCCTCTACATAACATGAGCACTCTGCTGTTTTGAAGCACCAATGCCTCGTCAAAGATCCTCTAGGTAACAGGAGGGCTCTGCTAGTCAAAGATCCTCTATAGTGCTGTTCCTCAACGAGACCTGCGAGTTCCGGACAGCCCAGACAACGTTGCTGGGTGTGATGGACGCGCTGACAGGACAGCCGCTGGCGGCGCGCCTGCAGTGGCTCGTCTTGGCGGCGAAGCGCGCCCTGGTGGACGTGCTCAGCCCAAACCTGGCCTTCTTCTGCAACTGCCAGTACTTCGTGTCCGCCGCGCATCCGTGCGTTTTGCTGGCGTGGCCAAAAGGCGCAGAAGGCCGCGCTCCAGTTCCTGCTGATGTTCGCGCAGACGGGCGGGCCCATGAGCCTGTGCTTCGTCTGCGTGGAGCGCTGCGGGGCTGTGGTGCACCCCACCTCCTACGGCTACCCGGACCGGGCAAGGCCCCGGTGCGCCCTCCCAAAAGGCGCGCCCTGACCGCTGTGCAAGCCACCAGCACCGCGGCCTCACTCACTTCGAAGAGCAGCGATGCTTCAACACCACGACCTTCAGCGTCTGCCTGCTGCCTGAGGCCAGCGTGGTGCACGCCGCCCTCTACCTGTACGCGCATCTCAAGTGAACTTTTTGTAACAATAAAAACACAAAGTCTGTGAAACAATTTCAGCATTCCCTCCCCCAGTCTAAGGAGGATGGCATTAGTTATTACAGGTGCGCTGCCCTTTACAGTCCTCCCTTGTTTAGAGCATAGATAATCTGTTCTTTCAAAACACAGTTTTTACCACTATCAGAGCCCTGTAGACATGAAATAACACCCCTATTCAATCCTATAACACCTGCTATTCATTGTTTACATCACATTGCAACTCTTTCGCCGCTAGCCAACCAGTTAGCCTTGAATTAAGTCCTTCTAAACTTTTGATGCCAAAAATCTACCACTTCCACACAGACTGGGAGGATAACTTTTTTTTAAAAACGTTATTCTGGAAATGCATAGCATAGCATAGCAACTGGCTATCAACGCCAATATTCATATACGCTGTATATGAATATTGTACATCGGATGCTACCCATTAGCATTTGTCCTTCTTTTGACAAAGCCCAGAAACACACCAGGTTGCTCCCGAGGTTAGCAGGTTAGCTTGTAAATGTAAAACTTGTGTGTGAGTATTTCTACTAACTGATCAGGACTGGGCTGAACTGTGAGATAAGCTTTGAGATACAAAGATGCTGGTTGGTAGCAGGAACCCGTGGCGGACTAGCTTTGTAAAAACAATTATTGTGGAACTTTTCACTAGTAAGTGATTCCATTTATTGCGTATTATATTTTTCCGACATCGTTTTTCGTTGTTAGAAACATTTGTCGTACTCAAAATCACAACCACAAACCCTACACATGTAAATAAAAAAAGGTAGACCTTTTTTTTCCACCTGAGTAAAACGATTTTAAATATTTACATACGACCTCAACAATTAGTGTACACTAATTGGGCCAATAGGCACAAAAGTTGATTAAAAGCCCTTAAAAATGATAAAGATAACAAAATAAAAATCTATCGTAAGCATTTGCACGTTCTAGTGTGTTAGCATCATCATGTTAGCATGTCACAGCTGACCTCCTCCGTCACAGACATCTGGTGTTGCACGGGTCGCCCGACGCAAACAAGCCATACACGTTCACCAGGGGGAAGACGGTCACGGCACCCAGTAGGGAGCCCAGCTGCACCACGGCACCGCACCACACCAGGGCGCCGTGACCCTGGTCGCGCAGGATCAAGGCGATGATCACCTTGACGTAGGAGAGCGTCAGGATGAAGACTATCCACGCCAGCACCTGCGGATGGGTGGGGGTTAGTCGGTTATCTGGTATTCGGTCTACTAACGTTTCTCCACTCACCATGATGACGCCACCAGAGATGTCGTTCACCAGCAGGGGACACGGACTTAGAGCGGCCATGCTGATTATGAAAGCCCCCACCCCGCTGCCGAGCAGCGTGACCGCCCCCATCAGCCGCAGGGATCTGGTGACAAGGTTTACCTTAGCGCTGAGACAATGCTGGTCAGTGTGGACCGTGTGCTTGCCAACCTGATCTGGAAGAACACGGCAATGAAGCAGGCCAGAGGATTGGACACGCCCGCCAAGGCGGCGGACCAGTGGTAGACGTTGTTCCCGTACGGCATGCACGAGTACGACTGCACTGACGGCAGCACCACGTTGGTGAGAGCATTGGTCCACGCCAGAATCACAAAGATGTAGAACACTTGCATCCAGCTGTAAGCCCCCGTGCCGAAACCACTCCTGCGCTTCTGGCTGGCGGGTGTGTAGGAGTCCACCATGGGCGTCTTCTTCACCCACTTCTTCTCCTTTACCCCGTTGGTGTACTGGCCTTTGGGTGTCTCCCTAGCCACTGCAGGGTGACGGTTCAACTGAAGGAAGGCCAGCAGGCACACCAGCATCATGGCGCTCAGGAAGAAGAAAAACACCTCCGCTGAGAAGTTGGCCGGCTGGTGCTGAGCCAGGAGATGAAGCGTGGCGGTGGAGTTGTGGGTCCGGTTCAGAGGCTGAGTATCGTTGACGCAGTGAACCACACCCACGCCCTGGACGAGCGCTACCAGAGCCGGCAGCAGGCCGCTCACTCCCTCGCCGATGTAGTAGGTGGTGAGGTACTGAGGCTCGAGTCGCATCATGAAGGGGAGGAAGGTCACAGAGGAGGTGCAGTCGACGGCGGCCAGGAAGAAGGTGAGCACCAGCAGAGCCACACTGTGAGGCGCGCCCCCCACCACGCCCGTCTCTTTCCAGAAGAAACCCAACAGGAGGCTGGCCACGGTGCCGAGGACGATGATGACGTAAATGACCGCCGCCTCGTTGAGGGCTTCCGGACGGAAACGGTGCATCAGGCTGACAAAGAGTGGACCTACGTTGGCCATCTGGATGAGAACGGAGAGGTAGGACGGAAGGTACCAGCCCTCCGGAATGTGGGGGACGATCAGGGGCAGCTCCACCCACAGGCCGTTGATGGATACCCAGGAGCCCATGCCGAACAGGCACGCCAGCAGGTGGGTGAAGGCAGACATGATGTAGGTGCAGGTTTCCTTCTAGAAGGAAGAAGGTTGACGGGAAATTCATGTAAAAAGCAAAGTCCATCAGCAGGTATCATCAATACTTAAGAAAATACCTTAGTGACAAACAACACTCATACTCTAGCAGGTTTTAATGCGGTTTCACTCAAACCTGCTACCCATGCACCCTTATGGAAGTTCCCTACAAATCATGTCGAATAAGGGGTAGCGGTGTGCTCCTACGTCACCCTCGTAACATCCTAACAGAGAACCTTCCTCTTTAGAGGCAGCAGCGCTAACCACGTCTACCACTGTGCTACCCTTGCATCCTTTTTTAAGCATCCTACACGTACTTTCTGATCGTTTGGAACTTAACGATTGGTCAACTCAACAATTCAAGAGTGCTAACTACTCTTCCACTGTGCTAGTCAAACATTCTTCCTGAAGCATCCTACAATTACCGTACCAATCGAGTGTGCTTCAAGGTACAGTCCAAGGTCACCCAGGCAGAATTCAAAGTGAACCTTGTTGCTTTGAGGCAGCAGTGCTAACCACTATTCCACCGCGCTACCCATGCATCCTTTTTTAAGCATCCTACTTTTGAATCGTTTGCAGGGTAAAAAGAACTTCAAGGTACAGTCCAAGGTCATCCAGGCAGAATTCAAAGTGAACCTTCTTGCTTTGAGGCCTTTTTGTTTCTATAAAAGACAGAAAAGAAGACGTGGGGTCACAGCATGGATCCTAGGTCAAGTAATCACCAGTTCAGGAGTGCTAAGCACTCTTTTACCATGCTACCCATGCATCCTTCAATTACCTTTGGAATCGTTTTCAACTTGAGATGTGAGGCCACAGCATGGCCCCAGCTATGATCCTAGGTCAGCTCATCAAAGTTTCAGAGAGCCTTCCTTTTTGAAGCATCCTACCCTCACAAATGATTCTTTAATCAGAAGTGCCCTAATGTTCCAAAGTTGACAAGCATAGAAAACACCACCAAAGGCATTCTGGGATTAATCTGTCACCAGCCGGAAGCGCTTTGGTGCCAACTTTCGTAAATGTTTTTCTCTAAGGTTCCGGTCATCCAACTGTGCAAAGAACACAGTTTGGATTGCTGAAGATCACCTGACTTTTGAATGTGCAGGTGTGGAGAAAAACATCTGACCGAAAGGATTGTTTCTTGGCTAAGAAAGGCTTTGCGGGGCCGAGAGGATCAAAGTCGGCCACGGCGGACTTCAGACATTCCTGCCTCCCTGCAGACTTCATCAGCGTGACGCCAGATATCCTCCTCCAGCATTTTACTCCACTGCACGGCACCAAGAGTCACAAGCCAGGCTAAAACCTTCAACAAGTTTATGCAATAATATTTAATATTAGCAGAACCTTGAAAGCACGAGGAGAATGTGGGTAAAAATGACACAAAATAAAGCAGCAATATTTACATTCCTGACTATTAAGTCATCATCATTAACGACACATTTCTAAGGCCATGCATCCAGGTCTACTCACGTGCTCTTCAGTGGAGTCTTTGGAGGTCTGTGCCGAGCAATGGCAGCCCAAAGTCCGGGATTAGACCCTCCTTGTCTACAGTGGGCGTGCAAACGTGCGCACTCAGCCAGCCATGACACGTGCTCGTCTCAGTGATTACATTGTCTCTAAACTCAAAATAAAACACCAGGACTGTGGGAGCCCTTGAGTGGGAATCACATGCTTTTTTTTTTTTTTTAATATGAGCTGATTCAGTTAATTTGTTACAGTTACCTGTTTTAGCCTTACACTCGTCAATTTCTTAGGTACAGCAGCCCAGTCTACACCGAGTAGACAATTAATTTAATTATACTAGAAAATAAAGCATTGGATTTAAGCACAGCAGGTTTTATATGGATGTGGGTTTTTTAGCTATTACTCATGGATGGGAGCTTCAGGACAAGATAAAAAGCTGTGTAGCGACCGTAAAGTTATGCTCATGTGCATGCTGAACAGAGCAGGAATGGGGGGCGTGTCACTTTTGAGAGCCACTGTTGTGCTGGCGTGTGTGCCATTTTTTTCTTGCAATGACAACCTCCTAGTAGCTTTAATAGCGTCTGTGCAAACTTTACAGTATGTAGGATATTCTTTGACTTCTAGATGCACATGAAATTTCATGCTAATCTGTTGGTGCAATAATTACTTTATAAATACTTTGGTTAGAAGTGTTTATCAGATAAAATTAACCATTCAACCTGCAAATGTATTCATTGTTAATTCAACCTGAAGTGTTGGTTCCACTTCATATAAAATGTGAATTGTTGTTTACCTTTTTGTTTATATCCATCATTAATGTATAGCTGATTCTCTTACAAAAAGCAAAGGCAATTTTTGGAAGTTCACCTGCAGCGTCCATTATCCTGGTATTTATTTCACAGTCAGACTGCTTGAATTTTTGGTTAAAAAGTTACTGATCGTATCGTTCTAAATGAACCAATATTGTCCTTAAATCGAATCGGCAACCACGAATCCTATTGTTAAAACGAATTGTTTGTAATCCTGTAATACCGTCAAAGGGGCGTGATATAAAAGGGACAGCTCACATTCGGACATGAGATTTTTTGGGGCGTATCTTTTTTGGCGTCTCCACATTGCTGCGTTTTTTTGTTCTTTCTTGTTTGTGGAGATCGTAGTTGCGGTGACCATGAAGGAGTAAGATCTCGACAGCCATGGAGGACGTAGAAACATCTGAATGTAAGAAACGTAAAAAATAATAAACATCTGCGACAGCTATGCATTCCGTACATTAAAGTGAGTGATGAAATACGCATATATTAGTGTTGTGATGTGACACGCACAAGGATTTCAAAGCAAACATAAAATGGAAAAATCCTTCATTCGTGTTGACAAATTAATAACAACCTTAGAAAGCGTCAAGTTAAGGCAGTTTCTTCAGTAAAACATGCAACACTTCGCTGAAGGACGCACACGTAATTCACATATTAAACAAAAAGTGCAGATTGTAGCGCTGATGATGAGAGAAAAGGCTCGTGTCCCTGAGTAAATAATATCATATGGTCCCACTGTGAGCAACCTCGTCCACACAGGTTCATTCTCGTGGTTTTACTGCACGTTATAGCCCCTCAGTCAGTGTGAAGCCACACAATGCTGCCAGTATCAGACAGACGTGTCTCGTTCTGGGCTCCTGGGGCTAAAGGAACCTGCATCGATAAACAGCTGATGCTCCTGTGGGAGCTGTGTGTGTGTCTGAAAGAAAATTTGAGTTCTTATCTCCTTATGGGCAGCTGTTATTGCAGTCTTGTGAGCGTTGGAAGATGTTGTAGACGTTCACTAGCGGGAACATGGTGAGGGCGCCCACAAGGGAGCCCGCCTGTATGGAGATGCCACACCACAGCAGGGCGGCATGTCCCACCTCATGCAGCAGTGTGCCGATCACCACCTTCAGGTAGGAGAAGAGGCCCGTGAAGACAATCCAGGAGATCACCTGGAGAGGGAAGATACGCACGCACGCAGAGTAAAAATCCGCCTTTAAGCAAAATATCAGTTGACATTTGTACTAATTAAACCGCCTTTTGGAGAACATTCTGTGACATCAGCACATGTACCCATGATGCCCCACCAGCTCTAGGAACAACCTACAATGATGCAAAAAAAAAACAAAAAACCATGATCTACGCTCCCAAAAAATAACTCGTCTCTTCGCAAACAAGCAGTTTGTTTCCGTTGACGCTCTGAAATCGGACTTCTAAATAAGGCCTCAAGCTGGAATAATTATTTTCATAATACACCCGATCCCCAATAGGCCACGGGTGGCAAAAATCATCTCAAAAGTCAGTCTGTCTTGACACTAACACTCAAAATAACACACGGTAAAATAAATACTTACACATGAAAACAATACTACTTTATACTACAGTATAGCCCAAAAGGCAGCCTGGGTACCTTACAGTATGGCGAAGTGCACCCGTGGGTATCGCCAGCATGGCTTGCGGGTTATAAATTTGTATAAAATAGTATCGTTTTGCATGTTTAAGCATCTATTTTGATACCCACGCAGACAATGTAACTTGTTTCTTTTTAAACAATGTGTTATTTTTTGTTGCATCGTGACGGAACGTTGATAAGCGGTATAGAAAATGGATGGATGGAAAATCTATGAATGCTGAATAATGGCTGTAATACTCCATTTGAACACCAGAGGCCGCCAGATCTCAGGCACTAGTATCATTTCCTACTTGTAGTATTTTCTATGAGGGAAGAGAAGTTGTTCTGATGACTACTCACCACTAAGGCACTCCCAGCAGCGTTTAGCAGTGGAGGACATGGACTGCGAACAGCCAAGGCTATGAGGTACGCAGCAAAGACTCCACCAGCCAAAGACAAGCAACCCAGACCTGCTGAGGATCTGGAAGACAAAGCAGAACCCAAACCTTAGATCGCAGCAAACACATTGAACAGGGAGCCTGCGATTGTTTAGTGTGTTTACCTCAGGACCACAAACATGGCAATGAAGCAGGCCAGGGGGTTGGCGATGTTCCCAAGAACCACTGAGAGGTGAAATGTCATGGTGCCATACGGCAAGCAGGAGTAACTCTGGATGGACGGCAGGATGCCGTTGGTAAGAGCGTTGGAGACGGCGAGCAACGCCAGCAGGTAAATGTTGTGCATCGTCCAAAACGTCTGAGCGGGTGGCAGCTCTTGCAGCTGCACCTGCTCTTCCGACACCTGCGACCCTCCATTTCTCAGCGGGTTTGTCTCACCCTCGTTCTTAACAGGAGTGCACGCGTCGTTGTCACACGAGGCGGCGTCCTGTTGCGACACCTCCACCGTCCGCCGTGTCAAAGCCAGAAAACTCAAAGCCGAAATGCACAGCATGACAAACAAGAACCAGAAGAAGTTCTGCGGCGGGAAGCGCTCTTTGAGATAATGCGTCTGTGTGGTGCCGTTGACACTCTGACACTGCAGTTGGCCGACGCCCTGCCCCAGAGCCACCACGCACGGGAACAGAGCGCTCAAGCCCTGCCCGATGAAGAAGGTCCGAATGTACTGCGGCGGGTAGCAGAACATGAATGGCAAAAAGGTGACGTTGGACGTGCAGCACACAAGAGCCAGCGCAAAGGTGAAAAGAAGGAAGGGCACGGACCTCTGCTGCCCGGCCACCTCCACCTTGCCTTCCCAGAAGATGGCCAGCAGGGCGGACGCCACCACTGCCAGCGCCTGGATGACGTGAATGGCGAGGCGCTCGTTTAGACGGCCTGGGGCGCAGTGATGGGTGATGGTCACCGCGATTGGACCCAGGTTCCCGAAGGCTATCAGCACTGACAGGTAAGCGGGCAAGTTCCAGCCTGCAACAACACGTAGAAGGCGACATCTTGACACGAATAGATAAGATAGAAACTTAATTGATCTCCGGGGAAAAGTAGAAAAGGATACTAGCTTTATTATAGCTTAGACACTGCACATAACGCGCATGATTTGAAATGTGCGTTTCCACAAGATAGTGATCACTTATGTCAATTCAGTGGGAAAAACATGTCAGATGTTTGGTGTGACGTCACTGTTATAGCTGAGGCGACAAAACTTCATTAGAAGGTCTTACAAGTGAGGTTAATGTATATTAATCTAGTCTATTATAGTATAACCTATTGTAAAATATATATAACAATATTTGCCCCCCAACTCATTAGCAACATGTATTTTAAAGGGTGAAAAGTGAACCCCAAGATTGAGGTTAGTGTGTCACCCAGTTAGCTAGCTAGCATGCTAGCGTAGGGAAGCTAGCAATATGTGATATTTCAAACATTAATAAACAATAATATAAAAATATTGCAATAAACAATAAGTGGAATAAAGGAGTTGTAGAGTCGAAGGACAAACAAGAGGCCGCCACTGACCTTCCGGCATTACTTCGACGATCACCGGGAGCTCGACCCACAAACTGTTGACGGAAATCCAGGATCCCATGGCGAAGAGAGCCACGAGGCAGTGGGTCACCGCCGTGTTGCTCCACCAGCTGCCCGACATGACGCCGCAGACCCAGGCAGAAAGAACGCGGAACAAACACAAACAAACAAGTTTTTCAGCCAACAGCTGACGAACCTTCCACTTTCTTCCACGACGGCTTGAACGTTAACAATGGTGGACACCCGACTGGAGTTCCCGCCCCTTGAGATGCGTTCACGTGCTCGTTGTAATATGCACCATCGATGCATTTCGCCGCGCTTCTTTTCGGGTTTGCGTTCATAATAACTTTACTTGGTTCTATTGAATTTCTACGTGTACATTGCGTACATGTTATGTTGTATATACATACAGTAATGGCGCTCAACGTAACAGCAAAACTATTAATCGCGCCGTTTTGATGGGTCTTGAAGGCATCACAAACGGCAAGCAATTTGGGTATGTTCGTTTTATTCTAACGTTACAACTAAGGAGGGCGGCATTTGACAATATAGCAATTCATTGTAAAAGGGGGGGAGGTGTGTTCGAGTGACGAGATAACGTTGATCTGTTTTTGACTTACTCAGTAAAATGTTTGCTTTCCTTATATCTTTTGTAATGCATTAAAGTTTGGCACAGTGACCCCGTTATGACCATTAATTGCCTCGCCCGCTTAATGATTTTATAAGCATGAACTCAATGACTTGCAAAATGCCAGAAAAAAAAGACATACAGTGACGCTCAAACCAAACAGACAAACATGTGAAAAAATATATAATACACACAAAATCGTTTTTATTCTCTCTCTCTAGCACTCATGATTATTCTGTTGACGACACAAGTCAGATGATCAAAACCCATGTACACACTGTACACTGAAACATACATGTCAGGAAAGTGTGACATATGAAAAACATAAACACGTAATCTGTACAAAAATAAAGAGAGCTTTAAAAAACATCAAAGAGTGTGCGTGTGTCATTGCACATATGATCTATGCTCGTACACAAACGCTCATATGCGATAACATGATTCTGCTCACAATGTTTTCGATTCATTCACGTTGGGCTGGCTGCCGTCACTCGCAACGCCAGCGGCAGCGCCTTGCACGTTCCGGTGCACGGGTTTAGTCATTTTCGACTTTATCGGGGCCCAAACGAGAGAGTATCCCGGCTTGATGCGAGGGAGCGCCAGCTTCAGCTTGAGTATCATGTCGGTGCTGTTGCGGAAGGCGCACCTCAGGCTGGGGTCGGCGTTGTTGAGGACCTCTCTCTGATAGACGATCTCGCAGCGTATGGCTTCCCGCTTCGCCAGTTTGGTCTTGTCGCTCATGCGCAGCAGCAGCTTGTCCACGTCCTGCTGGGACCGGCACGGCCCGCCGTTGGTCTGAACGCTGGCGGTGATGTAGTCCAGATCCATGTTTTCCGGGTAGACTTGTTTAGCGACGGAGCGTCTCAAGGGGACTTTTCCGGGCTTTTCCTTTTTGACAACTGTACTCCTAGCGTGCCAGCCGAAAGAGCTGTCCGAGTCTGCCGAGCTCAAGTCGTCCTCCGGCGAGCTGTCCGACGACGACGAGGACGACGATGACGTGGGCTTGTGGGAAGAGCGTTTGGGGTTGCCTTGCAGGGGCCCGAAGGGATACTGCGCGACCAGCGTGGAGAACTTGCAGAAGAGCAGTTTCCGGTTGATGTCAGTCGAAGGGACGTTGGCGTAAGTGCCTCCCGGCAGGAAGAGCTTCAGGTGCTCTTCTGTGATGCCGGCAATCACCTTTACGACCCTTTTCAAGAAAACCCGAATGAGGTCCCGGTTAGTCTGCCACTCGCCGCAGAATTCATACACGCCGGAGAAGGTTTTTTCCTGCTCGGGGAACTGCAGGAAAACATTGGCGACTTCGTCAGGCTCCAGCAGCGTGGACGGCTCTTTGGACCAATCCAGGAACTTTTGGTAGAGGCAGAGCAGGTACTGGCTGAAGAGGGAGTACTCCCCCGTGCTTTTCAGGAGCTGAAGGTAAGGCCCCACGATTTTGCAGTAGACGATGGCGAGCGCGCACACGATGCTCTGGATGACGGAATCGCTGGCATCGGCGGCGGCGCTCTCCAGAAGGACGTTCGGGCACTTGTCGTTGTTGAGCGACAGCATGTCCAAGAAGAAGATGGCCACCTCCTTGTGATGGTGAGTGAGGCCGGCGGCTACCTCAAAGTAGCTGCTGAAACGACCCGCCGATGACCTGGCGAGCCTGGACGGGTTGTCCTTCTCCTGGCAGAACTCCAGCCAGTGCTTCTTGTAGTTGGGCTTGTCTGCGCCGTCGGGGCTCAGGAGGTTGCGAGCCATGTGAATGTAGCGGGACGTCGCGCTCTCGGAGAAGTTGACCACGTTCTTGAACAGCGGGTTGGTGTCCCGGCCCAGTTTCTGCCCCGTCGACTGAGTGATCTCGTCCTCGAACGCCATGACGTGCCGCTCAATGGTGTCGTGCAGATCCACCAGGAAATGGGCGTTGTGGTACAGAAACAGCACAGGGGGGGCCAGGTTGACCTGTTCGCCGACCGAGTCGAGTGCTTTCTCAAAGTCCTCCATGGCGGGACGCTCCTTGCACGTTAGCGTGTACTGGTTTTTCAGGAGCTCCAACGAAATGCTTTTGCAGTCTTCCGTCTGCCCGTGACACACGCTGGACAGCTTTTGAACGGACAGCAGCGCCACGTCCAGCAGCGAAGGCGACTCTTCGACGTCGGATTCCCCCCCGCTGTCCGACGCGTCTTCGCTTCCGTCGCTTTTCTTGACAAATCGAGCCAAACTCATCATCTTAGACTCCTCACCGGGAGGAATTTCATAGTCGTCGGGTTCTTCCTTGATGGCGACTTTTTCGAAATGGGAGTCTCTTCTCGTGCGTTTCTTTGCCATCATTTCGAAGGTGTTGCTTCTGGACCGCACCAGTTCAAATGGACTTTGGAGAAGGTTCTCCATGGTGGCGTTCTTCCGGTGACTTCTCGTATCCGTGTTAACGTACGACATTTTGAGCTTTTTGATCTTACTCTTCAGGACTTTATACGCCTTCACAATTTTGCCATCTTTACAAAATTCCGGGTTGAAGTTTCTGAGCCAAGTGACCAAGTTGATGGGGGAAATCCGCTCCCTGGTCACAAAGTTGCTCAGCTCCAGAATCAAGCCGTTTGTCACTTCGATGAATTTGGCCCGTTCGGAAAAGTCTTTCATTTTCAAAAGATGCTCCCGTTCCACGCCGATGCTGTCACATATGGGGCCGACAAAGTTGAAGTTGACGTACGATTCCAGAAACGCCTGCCTGGCCTCGCTTTCCAAACTCAAGGTCGTCGTGGTGCCTCTCTCAATCAGCCGCCGAAAGTCCGCTGACCGGTGAGCCGGAAAGATCCTCTTCAGCCAATCGATGACGGCGAGCCACGGGAAGTTATTGTCCTCCTTCATGAGCCCGACTTGGATCAATATTCGGTTTTTGCAACGTTCTTTACCGAGATCCAATCCTTCCCCCGTTTGGGGACCAATAAAGTCTGTGAGAAGCTTCCAGTAATACTCATCTCCTGGAAAACACAAACAACGGCGGATCAGGCTGGGGTCATATCGGTAGTGGATTGTCTTTGCACTTACTCAGGTTGGCTTCCGTTACTGCTGCTTTCCCGATAAGAGAGTGGCTTCCCTCCGCCTCCATTGCCTGCAAACAGCAACCAGACACTTAAATAACCTACCCCTCGAAGCCAACGTACTGGTTAGGATTACCATCGAAATGAACTGCTCGGATAGCTACACTGGCGCTTGCTTCTCTTTATCCGCCCCAAATTAAAAAAAACGTTGTCAGTCACGCCGTTCTGGAAGCAGACGAACGCCAAATCCACGTACACGCGAGGGGCGCGCGCTGTTGTTAGCTACACCAGCTAAAGTTAGCATCAAAAACGGCAGTCGGATCATCGAGCATCCTCTAGTAAGTGCCGCCGTACGTTTTCGGTGCGACTGAATAGCACGCAGCCTATCCGAATAACATTTAAAATGTTAATATTTATGTTTTGCCGCAGAAAAGCCCCACACCACTGCAACGCGTTTTTGCTGGCCGTTGAGCCCCGGAAGAAAACACCACACGGTGATTGGACAATACCAAGAAAGGCGGGCTTTGGGTAAATTCCACCAATCGCAGGATACCTGTGCATAACACTCCGTATGCTAGCTGTCTAGTAGCAACTGCAGAGCAGCACATTGGCGCTTGGACGATAGATTATAAAGTACTGAAATAACTAATCTTTTAAAATATGATTGGGGATGGTATTCAACGTCATCTCACACTTGCGGGATTAACTATTTTTGTCTTAATGCAGCGCGTCGTCGTTATCTTACTTTTCGCTAACAGCTAGCTGTAGCGCTAGCCTGTCAATAGTGGGCGGGCATTGGGTAACGAAAGGCGGGGATTGGGTAAATTCCACCAATCGCAGGATACCTGTGCATAACATCCGTGTGCTCGCTGTCTAGTAGCAACTGCAGAGCAGCACATTGAGGGTTGGACGATAGATTATAAAGTACTGAAATAACTAATCTTTTAAAATATGATTGGGGATGGTATTTAACGTCAGCTCACACTTTCGGGATTAGGTATTTTTGTCTTAATGCAGCGCGTCGTTGTTAGCTTCCTTTTAGCTAACAGCTAGCTTTAGCGCTAGCCTGTCAATAATGGGCTTTGTCTTGTGTCGTGTTATGAAAAGTCAGTAGTTCCGGGTTTCTGTTGTTGTTTTTTTGTCTTAGTCTGTTTTACTCGTTTGGCTCCGGCAGTATGATTCAACCACAAGAGCTTCAAGGTAATTCCTGTGAATTGGTGAACTGTACATAATCCTATTTTATGATTCCAAATGTAAATGAAAGTAATGGGGCGCTCAGCTCAAACATGACGTCATAGTTGATGAAGTTTGTATTGGCTGTGTTGAAAGTGTGACATGTACTACATTATGTATTTTTATTGACAATAAACTCACTTTATAAGTCGACTCACATGACTGTCGTTGGGTTTTCAGATTGACCGCTTCACCAATGTCTGCTTTTCTTGGGAGCAAGCTGGTGGTACAGACGAGATAGCATTATCGCGATGGCCTCCACCGATGGGGCACTTGAAGGCCGCAGCGAGGACGCCGGTGCCTGCAATTCGAACGCATCCGGCCGGGAAGGAGATGGAGAAAAGTCACAGAAAAAAGCCACTTCAAAGAGGAAATCCAGTGAGCAGGCTAAAAAGAAGAAAAAGGCCAGAGTGAACAGGGCGCCCCGGCCCAACTACACGGTCCACGAGGGCGAGGACATGCTCTTAGTGATATCCAGCAGCACCTGTCAATACGACGGCGCCGCCTGCGCCCCCAAGAAGAAGGGATGCAAAAAGAGAAAGTTGACTACAAAAAGGGGGAAAAACATTCCAGCTAAGAGAAAAAAGCAGACGGGTGCACCAGTTGTCGAGGTAAAAGAAGAGATGCCAGCGTTTGTCCCGGAGGCGCCGAGTGACCACAGATGGGGGCAAAGTCTTCCGGAGGAGGTGCTGGTCAATATTTTTAAGATGGTGGTCGCCCAAGGTGGCGCCGTGCCATTTCTGTGCAGGTACCTTTGCTTTTGCAACTCTGAGACATAAATAATGGCACCGTGCTGATGAAATAATTGCAAGGCCGGCTTCTGTTGGTCACGCAGGGCGGGGAGAGTATGTCGCCTGTGGAACATCGCCGCCTCCAGTCCGGTCCTGTGGCGAAAAGTCTCGCTCGGCCACTGCTGGATCGCACCGGTGAAGAGTCAGCTCCCGAAAACTGAGAGCAAAATCAAGTACACGATAGACTGGCTGGCACGGAAAAGGTATGAGAGGATTTGGATAAGATGTGCCGGATTTAACATAAATGTTTCTCTTTTTTAGATTCTCACAACTACGAGAGTTCTCCCTCCATCACTGGACCAAGAATGTCAACTACGCAGTGGATGTAAGTCACCGGGACACTCTCAGAGTAAAATAATAGACTTAGAATTGAATTAGTGTGATGTAACATAATCATAATTTAAACATCTGGGGTCAGTACAGACACAAAGAAACGTTAAGGACTTTAGACCTGCCAACATGTACGCATTGTTTGTACTCTGCATACATTTTGACCCTTGAATATGCTAAGTACGCTTCGCTGCTCATCCTGGATTGTTCGACTTCTTTTTATACAGGTTTTATACCTCTGATTTTGGATTAACATTTGCAGTAAAAAAAGAACGCTGTTATGCTCTGCCTGGCAAAAAGTAAGCACTGCTCATTAGAAATTAACAGCTTTCAGTTTTCATGGGGGTACGTTCCAGGACCACTAGTTAAATGCAAAAAAAAGTATTATTACTTTTTAAAATTAATTTTTATATTCAACAAAATAATGGCAAAGAATTAACTAATTAAGGTCATTTTTTAAAGATTTTACAAACTTTTTAAAATGACATTTTTTTTAAGAAAAAAAAATACTTTTAGGAAAATATGTATTTTTAACAAGGGATGTCAGTCTATTAAAATATTTAATTGCGATTAATTGCATTTTGTCCGTAGTTAACTCAAATAATTGCACTTAATCGCAAATTTAAAAATCTGTTTATCTATAATTAGGGATGTAAATCTCTCTGTGGTAAATGATTATATGCAACTACATGCAATTTTAAGTAAAGGGATATCCATTCATCCATCCATTTTCTATACCGCTTATCCTCATTAGGGTCGCGGGTTGTGCTGGAGCCTATCCCAGCTGACTTCAGGGGGTAGGCGGTGTAACCCCTGGACTGGTCGCCAGTGAATCGCAAGGTTGACATACAAACCTTCACAATCACATTCACACTCTAACGGACAATTTAGAGTCGCCAATTAAGCTAACATGCATGTTTTAGGAATGTCCGAGGAAACCGCAGTATCCGGAGAAAACCCAGGCACGTAATGGGATATAATTTTTGTAAATTTGGGCCGTTATTTTATTTTAAAGAATAACAGAGTTAGAAATGTAGCTGCAACGGGAAATGTGGCCGCAACGGGGCACAAGCCAGTGTCTTATTGTGCCGGTCCCAAGCCCGGATAAATACAGAGGGTTGTGTTAGGAAGGGTATCCGACATAAAACTTTGCCAAACCAGAACATGCGAATCAGACAAATGACTTCCATACCGGATCAGACGTGGCCCGGGTTAACAATGCCCGCCCCAGGTGCTGTTCACCGACAGGGTGCCGGTGGAAATTGGATTACTGTTGGCCGAAGAAGGAGAGGAGGAAGGTGTGTCCGTAGGAGGAGAGAGAAGAGGATTGCTAAGAGTCTAGAACTAAGAGATGGGACTTTGAATGTTGGAACTATGACAGGAAAAGGTAGAGAATTAGTTGACATGATGCAGAGAAGGAAGGTAGACCTATTGTGTGTCCAGGAGACCAGGTGGAACGGTAGCAAGGCTAGAAGCTTAGGAGCAGGATTCAAGCTGTTTTATCATGGTATAGATAGGAAGAGAAATGGAGTAGGGGTGATTTTGAAGGAGGAGTTTGCTAGCAACGTCCTGGAGGTAAAAAAGAGTGTCAGAGTGATGAGCCTCAAGCTAGAAATTGAAGGTGTGATGTTCAATGTTGTTAGTGGATATGCTCCACAGGTAGGATGTGAAATGGAGGAGAAAGAGAAATTCTGGTCAGATCTGGATGAAGTGATGCAGAACATCTCCAGAAGTGAGAGAGTTGTCATTGGTGCGGACTTCAATGGGCATGTTGGTGCAGGAAACAGAGATGAAGAGGAGGTGATGAGCAAGTTTGGTATCCAGGAGAGGAACGCAGAAGCACAGATGGTGGTTGAATTCGCAAAAAGAATGGAAATGGCTGTAGTGAATACTTTCTTCCAGAAGAGACAGGAACATAGGGTGACCTACAAGAGTGGAGGTAGGAGCACACAGGTAGACTAAATCTTGTGTAGAAGATGTAACCGGAAGGATGTCAGTGACTGCAAAGCAGTGGTAGGTGAGAGTGTAGCCAGACGGCATAGGATGGTGGTGTGTAGGTTGACTCTAGTGGTGAAAAGGATGAAGAGGGTAAAGGCGGAACAGAGGACGAAATGGTGGAAGCTAAAAAAAAGAGGAGTGTTGCGTGACTTTTAGGAAGGAGTTAAAAAAGGCTATGGGTGGCCAGGAAGTTTTTCCAGATGACTGGACAACTACAGCTACTGTGATCAGGGAGACAGGTAGGAGAGTACTTGGTGTGTCATCTGGACGAAAAGTAGATAAGGAGACTTGGTGGTGGAATGAGGAGGTGCAGGAGTGTATACAGAGTAAGAGGTTAGCTAAGAAGAAGTGGGACACTGAGAGGACTGAAGAGAGTAGACAGGAGTACAGAGAGCTGCAGCGTAAGGTGAAAGTAAAGGTGGCAAAGGCCAAACAAGGGGCTTATGATGACTTGTATGCTAGGTTGGACAGCAAGGAGGGAGAGAAAGATCTATACAGGTTGGCAAGGCAGAGGGACAGAGATGGGTTAGGACGTGCAGCAGGTTAGGGGGATGAAGGATAGGGATGGAAGGGTATTGACAGGTGCCAGTAGTGTCATGGGAAGATGGAAAGAGTACTTTGAAGAGGTAATGAATGAGGAAAATGAGAGAGAACGACGAGTAGAAGAGGTGACTGTTGTGGACCAGGAAGTAGCAAAGATTAGTAAGGAAGAAGTGAGGAGGGCATTGAAGAGGATGAAGAATGGAAAGGCACTCGGTCCTGATGATATACCTGTGGAGGTATGGAAGTGTCTAGGAGAGGTGGCAATAGAGTTCCTGACTGGGTTGTTTAACAGGATCTTAGATAATGAGAAGATGCCTGAGGAATGGAGGAGAAGTGTAATGGTGCCCATTTTTAAGAACAAGGGAGAAGGGGGAATAAAGCTGATGAGCCATACAATGAAGTTATGGGAAAGAGTAGTTGAAGCTAGACTAAGGGCAAACGTGAGCATTTGTGAGCAGCAGTACGGTTTTATGCCAAAAAAAGAGTACAACAGATGCAGTATTTGCTTTGAGGATGTTGATGGAGAAGTACAGGGAAGGTCAGAGGGAGCTGCATTGTGTTTTTGTAGATCTGGAGAAAGCTTATGACAGGGTGCCCAGAGAGGGACTGTGGTATTGCATGAGGATGTCTGGAGTGGCAGAGAAGTAAGTTAGGGCGGTGCAGGACATGTACGAGGACTGTAAGACAGTAGTGAGGTGTGCTGCAGGTGTGACAGAGGAGTTCCGAGTGAAGGTGGGACTCCATCAGGGATCAGCGCTGAGCCCCTTCTTGTTTGCTATGGTGATGGACAGGCTGACGGACGAGGTTAGACAGGAATCTCCATGGACTATGATGTTTGCAGATGACATTGTGATATGTAGTGAGAGCAGGGAACAGGTGGAGGAGAAGCTTGAGGGGTGGAGGTTTGCCCTGGAAAGGAGAGGAATGAAGGTCAGCCGCAGCAAGACGGAGTACATGTGTGTAAATGAGAGGGACCCAAGTGGAAGAGTGAGGTTACAGGGAGAAGAGATAAAGAAGGTGGAGGATTTTAAGTACTTAGGGTCAACAGTCCAGAGCAATGGAGAGTGTGGAAAAGAGGTGAAGAAGCGTGTGCAGGCAGGCTGGAATGGGTGGAGAAAAGTGTCGGGTGTGATGTGTGATAGAAGAGTTTCAGCTAAAATGAAAGGAAAGGTGTACAAAACTGTGGTGAGACCAGCGATGTTGTTTGGTTTAGAGACAGTGCCGCTGAGGAAAAGACAGGAGGCAGAGCTGGAGGTAGCAGAGATGAAGATGCTGAGGTTCTCTTTGGGTGTGACCAGGATGGACAGGATCAGGAATGAGCACATCAGAGGGACAGCACATGTTAGAGGTTTTGGAGATAAAGTCAGAGAGGCCAGATTGAGATGGTTGGGACATGTCCAGAGGAGAGATAGTGAATATGTTGGTAGAAGGATGCTGAGCTTTGATGGCCTAGAGGAAGACCTAAGAGGAGGTTAATGGATGTCATGAAAGAGGACATGAAGGTAGTTGGCGCAAGAGAATAGGATACAGAAGACAGAGTTAGATGGAGAGAATTGATTTGCTGTGGCGACCCCTGAAGGGATAAGCCGAAAAGAAGAAGAACAAAGTTAGAAATCGGACAATCTTTGCAACTTTAATGGGAGTGAGAAAATACTCTTTTTCTGTGTCCATTTGTGCTGCCGCTTGTAGCTCCACAGTCACCGCTGCTTCCTCAAACTACGGCGTGCGGAATCACACGTAAAACAAGAATAGCAATGTTAAAGAAAAGTTCTGTTAACGCGTTCTTATCTTTCACAGCCCTATTTTTAACACAAGTCAGTCTGCTCACCTGATGTCGACGTTCTCCAATTTTGGACCTGCATTTGTAATCGGTGTAAGAGGTGTGGTTGCTCTCGGGAGTTGATCTGGCGTTGCACGCTAGTACCCCACTCCCTCCACACAAGACCCCACGTTTCGTAGCTGTCTCAAGCAATGCCTCTAAAGTCAATTTAGGATTTTTATTCTCGTAAAGTTCTGACTTCACTCTCAAAACATCTCCGATGATTTTAATAATCAGTCATAGCCCGAGACAAAAAGAGCAGACTTTGCTTGGGTCAAAGGTAACATTACGACTTTTTTTTCTCATAATGTTATGACTTTTGTCATAAAATTAGGATTTGTAATCTGGGAATCTCTTATTTTTTTGTGTGGCCCCCCACATGGCGCCATGTAGGTGGTGTCCAAGTTCTGCCCTCACCTCAGCGCCCTCAAGCTCTCCTACTGCTTGGGCCTGACAGAGGTGGGCTTCCAAAGCCTCGGCCTGCACAGCCGCTCCCTGCAGAGCTTAAACCTCCAGTACACAGAGGTTGTTATTCTGGTTTCCCCACCATCTACTGCATCATTTCACATTTATGTCTGTATAGTGTACATAATTTTTGAGCTGTAGTTTCAGGTGGAGGGTCTTCTGAGTTACCTGGAAACCTACGGGTGTCAGCTCAGACAGATTTGGTTCACTCACGGCCTGAAGAACGACCGACTGCTGGCGGCCATCTCTGTAAGGCCACGTTTCTCACGCGCGTGCAGGCGAAGCGTCACTCGCCGTGTTTTCGGCTTTCAGAGGGGATGCTGTCGCGATCTGGAGCTGTTGGAGGTCAACACGAAGCTGGACAGTAAGGATGGCGAACTTCCCATTTGCATCCAGGCACTACAGACGGCATGCCCCAAACTTAAGGTAAATGTAACTTATTTCTCGGGAGGATTGTTTCCTGACTGCTCGCACGGCATGTCAGACTTTCCGGATGCTGAATGTCCGACCCCTGCACAAGACCATGCGTAGCGGGGCAGAGCTGTCATCGGGCTTCCCGTCACTGGAAGAGCTCTGCATCGCTACCACGTCTTACTCATACATGAGCGACAAAGACCTGTGGGACATACTGTTTGGCTCCACCCGGCTGCGAGTCCTGGACCTGCGCGGCTGCTCGCGAATCACGCCGGCTGGTCTTGCGGCGTTGCCCTGTCATGGTAACTACAAGGTTTTGTACCTTAACCTTATTTTGTGCATGTAGTATGAGGATTGTATACTTTACAATGTGCTTAATATGTGCGTGGGTTAATTTTGGGGCTTAAACTGGGACTGTGTGGTGAGCGCACAATGGCAGTTAAAGAGAAAATAATAGGGATCTAAAGCTCAATGTCACTTTTATTGCAAATGTTGACCCGAAATTGGAATGTCAACGTCAAGCTAGCATGAGGGTTTTGGCCAGGAGGAAAAAAAAACATTTTATGGGCGTATCAATTTGCAGTTATCTTTTTTTTTTTTTGTTTAAAAAATTGTCATTTTATTAATTAACAATTTAAAAAAGTTAACATATGAAAAAAATGTGAACATCATTGTAGTGATAGAATTCAATTTTTTATTGGAATTGTATTCATTCTTATTTTAATTTAGAAAAAAATGAAAATGAAATAAATAATGATAATTTTGAATTTTTTTGCATTTTTCAGGTGGTCCTGGAACGTAACATCAGTGAAAACCTGGAACTTGTGTATTTCGAATGCTTACTTTGTCCTCAACCGAGCTGGGGCATTAATAGTAATAATAATAATAGTCAGTTTTATTGCAAATGTTGATCCGAAATTGGAGGAGAACGTCAACATCAAGCTAGCGGCAGGGACAGCGAGCGGTGTGTTTAAAATAAACATTTTTATGGAATTTGTTGTTTAAAAATAAACATTGATTTAGTTATTTTTGTAGGTATTTTTATTAGAATTCATTCAATTTTTTAATTTTGAAAAAACCTGTTTATTTCTAAAGAGCGGTGCTTTGTGCCCGGCAGAGCTGGAGTGTCTGTTCTGGGGACAATATTTCAGCAGCCACGTCGGCTCGTCCTCGCTGAAGAAGGGCCTCCACATGGTGACGCAGAAGTGGAACCAAACGCTCCAACAGCTGGACGTCGCCAATCAGCTCTTCTCAGAGGAGGACTTGGAGGTCGCCATGTGTCACCTTGCTCAGGCCAGCAACGCCGACACTCTGCTTTCACTCAACCTGAGCGGGACCAGGATCACGCCATCTGCCCTCAAGTACCAGGAACTACTTTTACGTCAATCAGTGCACGGACTGAAAGTATTTCCCGTTTTACCCTCCTGTCTCCTGTCTGCAGACCGCTCATCGGCCAAACGACGGCCCTCAGCTACCTCAATCTGTCTTCCTGCCGATATCTTCCGAGAGGGCTGAAGAGAATTTACCGCGGACAAGAAGACATTCGACAGTTGCTGGACAAGTTGGAGTAGAGAGCAAGCGACAATGACGAACACACAGTACAATGACAGTCGACACGGCCATGTTTCTATTGTCACTGGAAAGTGCAAATAAATGTTTACATTCCTCTATTGTGGTCTATGTTTGGTATTTATAGCACAAAGTTCTGTGTGTACCACAATTTACCCTCTAGAGAGCGCTGCAACATACAGTTGAAATCCATTAGGCTCATATCTGGTAGAGAAAAGGGTCATCTCAAAATCTTCAAAAATATGTAGGGCATAATTATTGAAACAGCATAAATTAGTTGATTAGTCACATTCATTTATTAAATGACACTTTTTTTCCAACAGTATAGAAAAACAAGTTCAGTAAACGTGAACTAAAACCAAAAATAATGTAAAGCATAGATTAGCGCTTAGATCTCAACCTCAATTTCTTCACTTCACCACAATGAAACATAAGAAATGTGTTGCTGGTAAACGCATTGCTGTGTCTCCGCATTCTCCCCAAAACAAAACTCACATGTCCAAGAAATACAAAAATGTAAGTTTTTCCAACATTATGCAAAGTAAAAACTCTCACGCCAATCCAGACGAAAATGTCAAATGATGCAAAAAAACTTAAAGCTGTCCTTTACTTGTGCAAGGGGAGCAAACTAAGTCCAGTGATGGGGTCTGTGACACATCTCTCGATTAGTTGGAGATAAGTGAGGTTCTCTTTTGTGTTGGGATCAAAAAAGCCCTTAGTGTCGTCATCTGGGTCAGAGAGAATTTGGTTCAATTCCTCATCAAAGTAGCCTCTTTCGTAAGCCACCTGCACTGGGACTCTGTGACTGTATACTGGGTCGATGATGCCTCCTGTGGCAATTTGAGCTTCAAGGAGACGGATTCCATGATCTTTGACTATCAGGTCTTTTTTCAGGGCCTGGAACAAAGAGATAGTTTTCTCGGTGTAAGGGTCTCTGTATCCTGTGACTGCTCGTTCTGCTGAGAGCAGTTTGTTTTTCCACTCGCTGCCAACCACTCCTCCGGCCACAGCGTCTTCTACTGAAAGTTTCTTGTTTTTGACTGGGTCAATGACAAAGCCAGTGGCCGCTTGGGCTTCCAGCAGAACCAGAGACGTACCAGGGGTCAGCAGGCCTCTGGATTTGGCTTCATAGATACTCAGGGTCTCCTTGGTTGACTGCAAGTACACTCCTGCAATGCTGTTGGTCCCCTCCAGGTACTTGCGGACAGAGTACATTTGACTCACTTGCTTAACTGTGACTTTTCCGGCGGAGAGATTTTTGTAGACGTCTTCATCGATGATTTTTGATTCAAGCAACTCGGATGCGCTGACGTCCTTCCTTATTCCATGGAAGTTTTCAGTGACTGTGGTGGTGATGGTGGTTTTTGAGGTGCCGCTGTCCACTGTTGTGTCTGGTGTCAGACATGTGATGACTGATGATGACTTGGTGGCAGTCTGCTGCTGAATGATCATCAAGATGATCTCCAAAAAGCGTTGGATTGTTATAGCTCCAGACTTGTACTGCTGAACAAGTTCTCGCCTTTTTTCCTCAGTGACGTATTTGGAGTAGAGCAGATCCCACAGCGACACGGTCATTCCTTGGTACTTCCCTCCTGCTTTGGTGGTTGTTGCTGATTTTAGAATAAGTTTTGTGGCCTCGTCAACAAAGAAATAGAACTCCCCTTTCTTCACAATAACCAACAAACTAAGTCCAGTGATGGGGTCTGTGACACATCTCTCGATTAGTTGGAGATAAGTGAGGTTCTCTTTTGTGTTGGGATCAAAAAAGCCCTTAGTGTCGTCATCTGGGTCAGAGAGAATTTGGTTCAATTCCTCATCAAAGTAGCCTCTTTCGTAAGCCACCTGCACTGGGACTCTGTGACTGTATACTGGGTCGATGATGCCTCCTGTGGCAATTTGAGCTTCAAGGAGACGGATTCCATGATCTTTGACTATCAGGTCTTTTTTCAGGGCCTGGAACAAAGAGATAGTTTTCTCGGTGTAAGGGTCTCTGTATCCTGTGACTGCTCGTTCTGCTGAGAGCAGTTTGTTTTTCCACTCGCTGCCAACCACTCCTCCGGCCACAGCGTCTTCTACTGAAAGTTTCTTGTTTTTGACTGGGTCAATGACAAAGCCAGTGGCCGCTTGGGCTTCCAGCAGAACCAGAGACGTACCAGGGGTCAGCAGGCCTCTGGATTTGGCTTCATAGATACTCAGGGTCTCCTTGGTTGACTGCAAGTACACTCCTGCAATGCTGTTGGTCCCCTCCAGGTACTTGCGGACAGAGTACATTTGACTCACTTGCTTAACTGTGACTTTTCCGGCGGAGAGATTTTTGTAGACGTCTTCATCGATGATTTTTGATTCAAGCAACTCGGATGCGCTGACGTCCTTCCTTATTCCATGGAAGTTTTCAGTGACTGTGGTGGTGATGGTGGTTTTTGAGGTGCCGCTGTCCACTGTTGTGTCTGGTGTCAGACATGTGATGACTGATGATGACTTGGTGGCAGTCTGCTGCTGAATGATCATCAAGATGATCTCCAAAAAGCGTTGGATTGAGATAGCTCCAGACTTGTACTGCTGAACAAGTTCTCGCCTTTTTTCCTCAGTGACGTATTTGGAGTAGAGCAGATCCCACAGCGACACGGTCATTCCTTGGTACTTCCCTCCTGCTTTGGTGGTTGTTGCTGATTTCAGAATAAGTTTTGTGGCCTCGTCAACAAAGAAATAGAACTCCCCCTTCTTCACAATGGATAGTAAGTTAAGGCCTGTTAGTGGGTCAATGACACACCTCTCAATTAGCTGGAGATAGGTGAGGTTCTCTTGTGTGTTGGGATCAAAGAAGCCCCTGGTATCGTCGTCTGGGTCAGAGAGGATCTGGTTCATTTCTTCATCAAAGTAGCCTCTTTGGTACGCCACCTGCACCGGGACCCTGTGACTGTATACTGGGTCAATGATGCCTCCTGTGGCAATTTGAGCTTCAAGGAGACGAATGCCATGATCTTTGACAATGAGATCTTTAGACAATGCCTGGAATAAGGAGATCGTCTCACCAGTGTAGGGGTCCCTGTATCCTGTAACTGCTCGTTCTGCTGAGAGTAGTTTGTTTTTCCACTCGCTGCCAACCACTCCTCCGGCCACAGCGTCTTCTACTGAAAGTTTCTTGTTTTTGACTGGGTCAATGACAAAGCCAGTGGCCGCTTGGGCTTCCAGCAGAACCAGAGACGTACCAGGGGTCAGCAGGCCTCTTGTCTTTGCTTCGTATATGCTCATAATTTTCTTTGTAGACTCTACTCTGACACCAGCTATACAGTTTGTAGCTCCAAGATACTTCTGTATGGATTCCATTTTATTGACATTCTCTTCAGTTACTTCCCCTTGTATGATCTGTGTAAAAAGGTCCTTTGAGATGATCTTGGACTCAAACAACTCACTTGCAGAGACCTGCTTCCTCAGGCCTTTGAACTTTCTTTCTTTGGATGACACCTCTGTAATGATGACTGTGAGTATTTCAATTAATTCATCAATAGTCATGGCGCCAGTCTTATATTGCTGTATGAGCTGCTCCCTTTTCTGTTGGGATATGTATTCCGACAGCAACATTTCCCATACGGTAACTTTTTTGTTTTTGAATTTCCCGGCAGTCATGACAATGGTTGCGTTTTGAAACTTGAGCTGTATTTGTTCGTCTGTGTGAAGAATGTTGGATTTTTCTTTTTGCAATGGTAGGAGAAGCAGCCCAGTTTCTGGATCATTTTCACATCTCTCCATTAGCTCCAAGTAGGAGATTTTTTCCTTGGTGTTTGGGTCAAAGTATCCCTTTGTTTTATCAGTGGAGCTCAGCAGAAGGTTTCGGAGTTCATCATCCAAAAGTCTCTTTTTGACTGCCACATTAACAGGTAGCCTGGTACCCATATTTGGGTCTATTATTCCACCTGTTGCAATTTGTGTTTCAAGGAGACGAATGCCATCACTTTGTGGAATCAGCTGTTCATTCATTGCCTCATATAAGGATATCGTTTCATCAGTGAAGGGATCTTTAAAGCCGGTGACAGCTCGTTCAGCTAACAGAAGCTGCTGATGTACATCTGGTCCGATTACCTCCTCTCGTGCGGCTCGGTCAACAGTGTAGAATTTGTTCTGGCGAGGATCAATGATCCATCCTGTCGATGCCTGTGCTTCCAGAAGCAAAAGTGCAATGCCGTGAGTCAACAAACCATTCCTCTGCGCAGCATATATGCTCACAACTGTCTGGGACGGATACATTCGAACCCCGGCAATGCTTGTGGTTCCATTCAGGTATCGTCTCAAATGCTCACGCTGGGCAACTTCTTCAAGAGTCACTTTCTTTTGTTCGATCTGTTTGAACGTGTCAGCGCTAAGAATGCCAGAGTCCAGCAGCTGTTTGGCAGACACCGGCTTTCTCAGGCCCATGATCGTTTGGGGAGTTTCACTCTTCACCAGTTTCTCAATCGTTGATATGACGATTGTAACTATGTTGTGGACGCTAACGTTTCTTGCTCGGAATTTTTCAATGAGTTCCATGCGCTGGTCTTGGGTGAAATAGCCAGAGTGGAGCAAGTCCCAAAGAGAAACTGATTTTCCCGCAAAGCGCCCCACTGATACGCTCACAGTGGTCTCGTCAAACTCTTGTTTTATTTGTTCGTCTGTGTACAGTTTCGCATTTATCTTCGAAGCTTTTTGTGCGCCAGTCATTGGTAAGAGGAACAAGCCGGTTTCTTTATCTTTTACACACCTACCTAACATTTCCAAGTATGTCAGGTTCTCTTTGGTGTTTGGGTCAAAAAATCCTTTTGTGTCATCAGTCGGGTCCAACAGAATTTGATTAAGTTCTTCATCAAAATATCCTTTCCTGTATGCGACATCAAGAGGGAGGTGAAGACACTTTAAGGGATCAATGATGCCACCTGTGGCAATTTGAGCTTCAAGTAAACGAATGCCATGGTCCTTCACGATGAGATCTTTCTTCAAGGCTTGGAAAAGAGAAATCTTTTTGCCTGTGTACGGATCAATGTAACCAGTCACAGCCCTCTCTGCTGATAAAAGCTTTTCATACATCTGTGGGCCGATTAACTTCTCCCTGAGGGCTTCTTCCACTGTGAGCTTTTTGTTTGCCAGGGGATCGACGATGAACCCCGTGGCTGCTTGTGCTTCAAGGAGGCAAAGAGCAGTGCCGGGTGTCAGGATCGAGCTTCTCTGTGCATCCCAGATGCTTAGCTTCTGATTGGAGGGCTGCAGTATCACTCCAGCCACACAACTCGTCCCTTGAAGATAGGTTCGCACGCTGTCCATTTCCAACAAATCGGTGCTCCTAATCTTCCCATCAATCAAGCTGCTGTATGTTTTTTCATCCACTATTTTAAGCTCCAAAAGATCCACCACAGAAACCTCTCCTCTCAGGCTTTTGAAGCTCAGCCCTGCTTGTTGTTTCATCTCCTTGCTCTCAATGATGTCTAAAATAAACACAGTGATTTCCTCAATTGTGATTTTCCTCGACTTGAAGAGTTTGAAAAACTCCTGTCGTTTTTCCTCCGACAGATACTCTGAATTGATAAGATCCCAGAGGGTTGTGTGCTTGCTCTTGAATCGGCCATACCTGACTGAAACAGTTGTTGTTCTGAAACGCTCCTTCATGGTATCGTCTATGTTGACTTTCTTACTTCTGCCTTTGAGTGGCAGAAGGAAGAGTCCCGTGCTGGGGTCTGTGACACATCTGGACATGAGCTGCAAGTACGTGAGATTCTCGTGGGTGTTGGGGTCAAAGAATCCTTTGGTGTCATCACTGGGATCACTCAGGATCTCATTCATCTCCTCATTAAAGTATCCCCTCCTGTAGGCCACTTGGACGGGAATGCGATGGCTGTTAACTGGATCGATGATCCCACCGGTGGCAATTTGTGCCTCTAAGAGTCGAATTCCGTGATCTTGCAGGATGAGGTCTTTTTGCATGGCTTGGAACAAAGAGATTGTTTTGCCATCATACGGGTCTTTGTAGCCTGTCACCGCCTTCTCCGCAGAGCGCAGCTTTTGGCACACGTCAGGGCCGACAACCTTGGCTTTGACCGCGTCGTCCACGGAAAACTTTCTGTTTCCAATGGGATCGATGATGAACCCTGTTGCTGCCTGTGCCTCAAGTAAAACCAGAGCTGTGCCCGGCATTAATTTCCCTTTCTGTCTGGCCTGGTAGATAGTCAGGATTTGGGAGTCAGGAAGAAGAACACCAGCGATGCTGTCTTTCCCCTGAAGGTACACGCTTACGTTTTGATCCTCTATGACTTCCTTGACAGACTTCTTTCCTTTTTTCAGATCATCTAGGACCTCCTCACTAATGATATCAGCGTCTACCAGCTGTTTGGCCGTGACAGTTTCTCTGATGCCTTCGAAGACGACCTTTGTGGTTTTAACAGACGCCTCTATGATTTCCAGAACAGTTGTGACAATTATGTCGATGGTGAGCTTCCCCTCTATGTACTTGCGGATGATCTCCGTCCTCTGTTCTTCATTAAAGTATTCTGACATCAGCAGTTCCCACAGTGATACAGTCATCCCCGTGTACTTGCCACACGTCACGCTCACCTTCTTGTTTTTCAAGACCGTCTTAGTTTGGTAGTCAATGAAGCTTGAATTGAATCCATCTGATTTGTCACGAAGCGGGAGGAGGCACAGTCCAGTGACAGGATCAATGACGCATCTCTCTATCAGCTGAAGATAAGTTAGGTTCTCTTCTGTGTTTGGGTCAAAGAATCCTTTTGTGTCGTCTCTCGAATCCTCAAGTATCGTGTTCATTTCTTCATCGAAGTAGCCTCTCTTGAAGGCCACCTCTGTGGGAAGTCTGTGGCTGTTGATTGGGTCGATTATTCCACCGGTGGCGATTTGCGCCTCAAGTAGGCGAATCCCATGTTCCTTGACGATGAGATCCTTTGAAAGAGCTTGAAACAGGGAAATAGTTTCCCCTGTGTACGGGTCTTGGTATCCCGTTACCGCTTGTTCCGCGTAGCGAAGCTTAGTGTAATATTCCGGTCCAATGAGTTTGTTTTTCACAGCCTCATCCACTGTGAACGTTTTATTTTCTACAGGATCAATGATGTATCCAGTTGCAGCTTGTGCCTCCAGTAGAACTAGTGCCGTTCCAGGCATCAGTATGCGGTTCTTCATGGCTTCATAAATGCTCATTCTCTGACTGGTGGAGAGTATTGCGATGCCCGCAATGCTGCCTTTACCTTCAAGGTATTCCCTCACCGTCTCCATCAGCATCACACGTTGGGCTGTGGTCTTTCCCTTCTGCAGATCATCGTAAATGTCTTTGTCGATGATCTTGGACTCAAGAAGCTTTGTGGAGGAAATGCCTCGTCTCAGACCTTTGAAGGTGATGAAGACAGGTAGAAGTAGCAGGCCCGTGTCAGGTTCCACGATGCATTTCTCCAGGATCTTTTTATAGTTGACATGTTGTTGTGTGCTTGGATCGTAGAACACCTTCAACTCGGACATCTGGTCATTAAGCAGACCTTTTTCATAGTAGCCGGTCTGGATGGCTGAAGTAACAGGAATATGTGTCTTTGCAACGGGATCAAACAGGCCTGTAGTGGCTATCTGTGCTTCCAGGAGCCTCAAGCCGTAATCTCTTGGCACTAAATCTTTCTGCATAGCTTGGAACAAAGGTATGGTTTCGCTAGTGTATGGGTCCACGTAGCCAGTGATGGCTTTTTCTGCCATGAGAAGCTTCTCCCTCATCTCGGGCCCAAGTAGCTCCTCTTTGACGGCATCCGCCACAGGAAGTGTTCGGTTGTTCACCGGGTCTACAATGCCGACAGTGGCTGCTTGTGCTTCAAGCAGGGCCAACGCCGTTCCTGGTTTGAGAAGGCGTTTTTTCATGGCTTGGTATACGGTGATCTTCTCCTTATTCGCCTCCAGATAAATACCCGCCAGGGGTCCGTGGAATTTAGGGTTCATCTCATCGTTTTGGTTCATGGACTCCATCTTGGCCTAATTCACCTGTGCAACAGAAACATGCTTAATGTGTATGTTGAAATATTGTCTACAAGCAGCACATATACGTACATTAGTCATAATCATTAGTACTGTGGATTAGAGGTGTCCTAACTTGTTCCACAAAGAACGGCATGGAAGCACCGGTGGGCCACGGTGATTAGTTTATAAAAACTAAAACCAGTCCACCATCAGTGGACCCTTGCTATGTTATGCTAACAGTTTTCTTTTGAGAAGGCTACACTTTGGACACCTCCGCTGTAGCGTATTAAGTTCTCATGCATGTTACTTTCACCGCTTCATCCCTTAAGACAGCTTTATGCTCCTGCGCCAAGTCGCCACCGTACGTTATACGCTATAGTACGCTAGTTACGCTATAATATTTTGACTATATTGTGGTAACATTTTAACTTTTTCCCCAACCCCACGTTCCAAAAATCACAACTTTATTTTGTTTTGTTTGTTCTCATAATCAAAGATTTGAGTGATTGAGTGAAAACTCAATCCCACTGACATGCCTTCCATAGAGGAAGCAGAGTCTGAGGATACGTACGTGGACAGTTCTATCACCGTGGCTGAGGTAATTGGGGTAGTCAAATCACTCCCCAGTGGCAAGGCTCCGGGGGTAGACGAGTTCCGCTCAGAATTTCTCAAGGCTCTGGATGTTGGAGGACTGTGTTGGTTGACACGCCTCTACAACATTGCATGGAAGTCAGGAACAGTACCTCTGGACTGGCAGACCGGGGTGGTGGTCCCCATTTTTAAAAAGGGTGACCGGAGGGTGTGTTCCAACTATAGGGGGATCACACTCCTCAGCCTTCCTGGGAAAGTCTACTCCAGGGTGCTGGAGAGAAGGGTACGACCGTTAGTCGAACCTCGGTTAGAGGAGCTGCAATGTGGTTTTCGTCCCGGTCGCGGAACACTGGACCAGCTCTACACCCTTGCAAGGGTACTCGAGGGTATGTGGGAGTTTGCCCAACCAGTCTACATGTGCTTTGTGGACCTGGAAAAGGCATTCGACCGTGTCCCTCGTGGTGTCCTGTGGGGGGTGCTCCGGGAGTACGGGATTGATGGTCCGCTTCTACGTGCCATTCGGTCCTTGTACAATCGAAGCAGGAGCCTGGTTCGCATTGCCAGCAGTAAGTCGAGCTTGTTTCCGGTGAACGTTGGCCTCCGCCAAGGCTGCCCTTTGTCACCGATTCTGTTCATAATCTTCATGGACAGAATTTCTAGGCGCAGTCAAGGTGTTGAGGGAGTCCAGCTTGGTGACCTTAGGATCTCGTCTCTGCTATTTGCAGACGATGTGGTCCTTATGGCCTCATCAGGCTGTGACCTTCAGCGTTTACTGGAGCGGTTTGCAGCTGAGTGTGAAGCTTCTGGGATGAGACTCAGCACCTCCAAATCCGAGGCCATGGTTCTCAGTCGGAAACGGGTGGACTGTACCCTCCGGGTTGGGAGTGAGGTCTTGCCTCAGGTGGAGGAGTTCAAGTATCTCGGGTTCTTGTTCACGAGTGAGGGAAGGTTGGAGCGTGAGATCGACAGACGGATCGGTGCAGCATCTGCAGTAATGCGGTCGCTGTACCGGACCGTCGTGGTGAAGAGAGAGCTGAGCCGGAAGGCAAAGCTCTCTGTTTACCGATCGATCTACGTTCCCACCCTCACCTATGGTCATGAGTTATGGGTCATGACCGAAAGAATGAGATCGCGGATACAAGCGGCGGAAATGAGTTTCCTTCGTAGGGTGGCTGGACTCACCCTAAGAGATAGGGTGAGGAGCTCGGCCATCCGGGAGGAGCTCAGAGTAGAGCCGCTGCTCCTTCACATCGAGAGGAGCCAGTTGAGGTGGCTCGGGCATCTAGTCCGGATGCCTCCCGGGCGCCTCCCTGGTGAGGTGTTTCGGGCATGCCCAGTCGGGAGAAGGCCCCCGGGAAGACCTAGGACACGCTGGAGGGACTATGTCTCACAGCTGGCCTGGGAACGCCTTGGTGTCCTCCCGATGGAGCTGGAAGAGGTCGCTGGGGACCGGGAAGTCTGGACTTCCCTACTGAAGCTGCTGCCCCCGCGACCCGGACCCGGATAAGCGGTGGAAAATGGATGGATGGATGGATTGTTCTCATAATATAACCACTTATAAATAACAGATTTTTTCATTATTATTTCAACTCTATGCTATTTTTTTTCTCATAAGAAAATTACATTTTCTCATAATATTTTGACTTTGTCATAATTACGGTTGTTTTTTTTAAAAATTCCAACTATTTCTTTCTTTTTGTAAATTTTATTCTTGTAAACACGACTTTATTCCCATAATATTTTGACTTTATTTTCATAACATAATATTTTCTACAACCCAATTTGTTATATTAATATTTTTAATATTGCACCTTTACGCTACTAAGTGGCGTTATTATTCCTCATAATACTACAACATTATGCTCATAAAAATAGGACTTTTTCTCGTGAAATGTACATTTTTGTCTATAAATATTTTTGTTGCTGTTGTTTGTTTTCTTGTGAAATGACACTAGAATTACACTGGAACACATTAGAATGTCTTATTAGGGGCACATTAAAAAAGAAAAAAACTTAAGATTTAGAGATTAAATGTCGTAATATTGCGAGATTTAAAGTAATGAGTTGACAAGATTTAAAGTCATGCTTTTACGGGAAAAAAAGTTGTAATATTATAATTTATATATTAATAATAATATACACAAGTCCGCTGTCTTTATAGCTGTCTGGGGCAATGCCTGTTAAAATGGAGTATTAAAATAATCACATTTTGAGATTTGTATACTTATTAGTAAAAGATAGTCATATTAGTGAAGTGAAAAGGTAACTTTACGAGACTAAAAGTTGTAACTTCATTTTATAGGCGTTGCCTGTGACCGCTATGAACCGGGGAGCTGTACGTAGAGGTGGTGGGGTACTAGAGCGTACCCGAGAGATGATGCTAACCCATGCTAACCCGCTGTCCCGTTATAAATAAAAGCTTGTCTGAAACCAGAGGGAAGTTCCTCCCCCCACTGAAGAACTATGCTATATTTTCCCTCTGACACGTATGACACAATGACATGTAAAATTACCACTTTAAATCTCGTAAAATTATGACATTTTTTATGGTAAAATTCGGACTTTAAATCTTGTAAAATTACGACTTTTATTCTCCTAAATTTACGACTTTTTTTCTCATAAAATTACGACTTTAAATCTTGTAAAATTATGATATTTTTTGTCCTCGTCAAATTACGACTTTAAATCTTGTAAAATTACGACTTTTTTTTCGTAAAATTGTGACTTTTTTTCGTAAAATTATTACTTTTTTCTTGTAAAATTGCGACTTTAAATCTTGTAAAACTACAAGTTTTTTCTTGTTCAATTATGATTTTCTTTCTCGTAAAATTACAACTTAAATTTTTGTCAAATTATGACTTTTGTTATCGTAAAATTCGGACTTTAAATCTTGTAATATCACGACTTTTTTTTCTAAATTTACGACTTTTTTTTACATTAAACTATGACTTTAAATCTTGTAAAATTATGCTTTTTGCCTCCTTGTAAAATTACAACTTTTTTCTTGTAAAATGATGACTTTTTTTCTCGTAAAATTACGACTTTAAAACTCGTCATATTATGACTTTTTTATCGTGAAATTCGGACTTTAAATTTTGTAAAATTACAACTTTTTTCTTGTAAAATGATGACTTTTTTTCTCGTAAAATTACGACTTTAAAACTCGTCATATTATGACTTTTTTATCGTGAAATTCGGACTTTAAATTTTGTAAAATTACAACTTTTTTCTTGTAAAATGATGACTTTTTTTCTCGTAAAATTACGACTTTAAAACTCGTCATATTATGACTTTTTTATCGTGAAATTCGGACTTTAAATTTTGTAAAATTACAACTTTTTTCTTGTAAAATGATGACTTTTTTTCTCGTAAAATTACGACTTTAAAACTCGTCATATTATGACTTTTTTATCGTGAAATTCGGACTTTAAATTTTGTAAAATTACAACTTTTTTCTTGTAAAATGATGACTTTTTTTCTCGTAAAATTACGACTTTAAAACTCGTCATATTATGACTTTTTTATCGTGAAATTCGGACTTTAAATTTTGTAAAATTACAACTTTTTTCTTGTAAAATGATGACTTTTTTTCTCGTAAAATTACGACTTTAAAACTCGTCATATTATGACTTTTTTATCGTGAAATTCGGACTTTAAATTTTGTAAAATTACAACTTTTTTCTTGTAAAATGATGACTTTTTTTCTCGTAAAATTACGACTTTAAAACTCGTCATATTATGACTTTTTTATCGTGAAATTCGGACTTTAAATCTTGTAAAATTACGACTTTTATTCTCCTAAATTTACGACTTTTTTTCTCATAAAATTACGACTTTAAATCTTGTAAAATTATGATATTTTTTGTCCTCGTCAAATTACGACTTTAAATCTTGTAAAATTACGACTTTTTTTTCGTAAAATTGTGACTTTTTTTCGTAAAATTATTACTTTTTTCTTGTAAAATTGCGACTTTAAATCTTGTAAAACTACAAGTTTTTTCTTGTTCAATTATGATTTTCTTTCTCGTAAAATTACAACTTAAATTTTTGTCAAATTATGACTTTTGTTATCGTAAAATTCGGACTTTAAATCTTGTAATATCACGACTTTTTTTTCTAAATTTACGACTTTTTTTTACATTAAACTATGACTTTAAATCTTGTAAAATTATGCTTTTTGTCTCCTGGTAAAATTACAACTTTTTTCTTGTAAAATGATGACTTTTTTTCTCGTAAAATTACGACTTTAAAACTCGTCATATTATGACTTTTTTATCGTGAAATTCGGACTTTAAATTTTGTAAAATTACAACTTTTTTCTTGTAAAATGATGACTTTTTTTCTCGTAAAATTACGACTTTAAAACTCGTCATATTATGACTTTTTTATCGTGAAATTCGGACTTTAAATTTTGTAAAATTACAACTTTTTTCTTGTAAAATGATGACTTTTTTTCTCGTAAAATTACGACTTTAAAACTCGTCATATTATGACTTTTTTATCGTGAAATTCGGACTTTAAATTTTGTAAAATTACAACTTTTTTCTTGTAAAATGATGACTTTTTTTCTCGTAAAATTACGACTTTAAAACTCGTCATATTATGACTTTTTTATCGTGAAATTCGGACTTTAAATTTTGTAAAATTACAACTTTTTTCTTGTAAAATGATGACTTTTTTTCTCGTAAAATTACGACTTTAAAACTCGTCATATTATGACTTTTTTATCGTGAAATTCGGACTTTAAATTTTGTAAAATTACAACTTTTTTCTTGTAAAATGATGACTTTTTTTCTCGTAAAATTACGACTTTAAAACTCGTCATATTATGACTTTTTTATCGTGAAATTCGGACTTTAAATTTTGTAAAATTACAACTTTTTTCTTGTAAAATGATGACTTTTTTTCTCGTAAAATTACGACTTTAAAACTCGTCATATTATGACTTTTTTATCGTGAAATTCGGACTTTAAATCTTGTAAAATTACGACTTTTATTCTCCTAAATTTACGACTTTTTTTCCTCATAAAATTACGACTTTAAATCTTGTAAAATTATGATATTTTTTGTCCTCGTAAAATTACGACTTTAAATCTTGTAAAATTACGACTTTTTTCTCGTAAAATTGTGACTTTTTTCGTAAAATTATTACTTTTTTCTTGTAAAATTGCGACTTTAAATCTTGTAAAACTACATGTTTTTTCTTGTTCAATTATGATTTTCTTTCTCGTAAAATTACAATTTTAAATTTTGTCAAATTATGACTTTTGTTATCGTAAAATCCGGACTTTAAATCTTGTAATAACACGACTTTTTTTTCTAAATTTACGACTTTTTTTTCTAAATTTACGACTTTTTTTACATTAAACTATGACTTTAAATCTTGTAAAATTATGCTTTTTGTCTCCTGGTAAAATTATTGAATCATCTAATATTACGACTTTAGATCTTGAAATCTTACGTTTTTTTTAATGGGGCCCAAATCGCCGTCGTCAGAATGAGCTTTGGGCCATGGGTAAAAAAAAAAAAACCTTTCCCGAAAACACTGCCCCTTGTGTTGGGCAGAGAATTGCAGGGAAAAGGATGCAGTAGTAGAGACAAGCGTACTCCAGAACTATGAAAAATACACACCTGATCAGGTTAGGTTTCGTTCTGAGTTGGCTGGAAACCTTTGGTTGTCCCAAAATCCAAGATAATGGCCAAAGCTGCTGAAGTTTATGTGTCAAACTCTGTACCTGTGAAGGAGATAAGGCGAGCGTGTTTCATTGGCTGCTGATGTTAGCTTAACATTCCCTCCTCATTAAATGTCACCTTGTTATCAAGCCAGCATCTCTTTTTATGGCGTCCGTTTGTAACGACAAGGGGCTAAAAAGCTATGCAAGTCGTTTTCTCCCAAGTCGATGCTAACGAGAAGATAGCCGGTAGTGATTCATCATCTTGGTGGACCAAAGTTGTGAAATGACTTTGGCGAGGTGACTTTTTGCTGTGGCGATGATGTCATCACAATGAGAACCTACAGGCCCGACACCCCGCATGTCTGCACACATCGCAGAGCGGGCCGGAACGTCGGGAGTGTTTGTGCAACAGCTGCTCACCGGCAGCCTTGTTTGCACGCGCACACGCGTACACACACGCATACACACACGCATACACACATACCTTCTTGTCAGTGTTTTCAAATGTTTGCTTGTCAGTCAAGTGAAACATTTCAGGTTTTATTTGTCCCAGCAACAAACAAACGTTATGCAGTGGGTCTCGAATGTATTATTGTAAGTATTATTGTACGTATTATTGTACGTATTATTGTACGTATTATTGTACGTATTATTGCAATGTATTATTGTACGTATTATTGTATGTATTATTGTAATGTATGCAGTATTAGGGCCACATAAAACAAAATCTCAGATTTCGGAAATAAAGTCGACTTTATGGTCTTAAATTTACAAGATCCTAATATTACGAGAGTAAAGTCGTACATTTACAGGAATGGAAGTCTTGATTTTATATAAGTATAAAGACGGGCGACGCATGTGACCTTTGGCCTTGGTCAAAGGTAATATTACCTCCTATATTCTTGTAAAACGAAGACTTTTTTCCTCATAAAATTATGACTTATTTTCCACTTCTCAAATACATCTCATAATCTCAAAATACACAGTTGCAGAAATGCTACTAAAAACCTGACATGTATTTACTGGCCCGCCAACCTTGGATGATTGAAGCGTAACTTCCTATTTCTAAGTACCTGTCATTTGTTTCGGAACTACAAAATCTTACAAGAAGTCAACATGAGAAGAACGGGTATTGCGTGGAGTTTCGATTGGATATGGCCGCCGGTTTCGCGAGCCGCCGGGGAACCGCATTAACTGATTCCACAAGGAACTCTTGGGGGACGGAAAACATAACTTCTCATGGTCGTCCTACAAGCTCTTCCAAAGTCGGTGCTTTGAGTCATCATGGAACATACACAAAAGTATTGGCAACAATATTACAACATATGAATAAATTATAAGTATTGTTAATAGGGAGTTACTTTTCAGTTCCCCCGTATGGCCCCCAGTGCCTCTTTCTGACACCTCACTGCACTCCCAGTTGGGCCAGTCCACTACAGTCGGTTAACCCGAAAGTGATAAGTGAATTTCTGCAGAGTGGGGTTCTTTCTTTATGAATGGAATATTTTTGGAGTTAGAGCAAAAAAATATGTTTCCAACCTCCAAAATATCCTTTCTAACACCATTAGAGCCCTCTAGACATGAAATAACACCCCTATAGTCACCTTTACCCAGCATGGTAGACAAAGGAAAATAATAGGCCATTTAAGACATAGAAAATCTGTTCACAGCCTTCGAAATACAGTTTATAACATTATTAGAGGTCTCTAGACATGAAATACCACCACTATATTCACCTTTACATCCAACATAGTAGCCATAATAAAAGAAAACAACAACAAACAAGATCCATGCTCACCTTTGTCAGGGGTTCGAGGTCGAGGTGATTCACAAGCCCCGTGCAGCCCGGCCGAAAATCCGCCCGCAAGACGCACACAAAGCTCTGTCAAAATCTTGGCAATCTGAAAATCATACGTTTGCATTTCAAGAGAAGAGAAATCTGAAACGGAAAAATATGCAATGTAAGGAAAATAATGAAGGGGGAATAAGTGGTGAATAATAAATAAGGTAGGATAAGTGAAATGCGATTGGCTGGCAACCAGTCCAGGGTGTACCCCGCCTCTCACCCAAAGTCAGCTGGGATAGGCTCCAGCATACCAGCATGGATATAGTGTAAATTATAGAAGGTGAAAAAAGTATATGTAGGTGTATTTACATTTATTTGTATTTGTTTTAGTAATAATAAATAAAAAGGGCAACCAATTTCAATACAAATAATATAAAACATATATAATATATAACATTACCTGAGGTTAAATTTGATTGCATTATTAATCAAAGGAATGCAGCGAACTCCCCAGCAAAACACGCGGCCATTATTTTCTACTTAAACTGTGTTTTGAGGAAAGCAAAAACGGGAGGAAGGAATGTGGTGCTAGTAAAAGGTGAGTAGATCAGCGCTGCCGCTTAAGTCACGAGGTAACATTTGTGAAACAAGTGCGGTCAAAGGTGACGAGGGAAGGAATGCTTGCTTTGGGCTTTTTGTCCAGAGGGTGTTGGCCCGGCGGAGCCGCATTCTTTCAGGCTGGACTGAAAGTACGCCACCGGTCATAAAATCACGCCGAGACGAACCGGACTGAATCGCTTCCCAGCAGAAACACACACAAAAAAAATGTTGCACTTACTTGAGCCCGAACTCCTCGCCGTGTCAGCAGCCGACGACTTCTGCTCTGACACCCCGAGGTGGTCCCGGCCGGTCACCTTTAAGGCCGTCCCGGCGGTGAAGTCCCTCCCCCCTTGGAGGAACTTCCTCCTCTCTCTGAGGGAGTCGCCGCCTGAGATGTCTTTGTCGCCCAAGTCAGGATGCCAGGAATTCCTATCTATTTCCTCGGAATGTCGCCATTGTGTTCTGAAAGAGTAACAAAAACCCTTTAAAAACATTTAATGGCGGACAGGTGCATTTTTAAAGAGGAGGAGTAATTGATTTACCGTCACTTGAGGCTTAAGTGCAGTTACATGAAAAGACGCCTTCATAAATGGAGTATTATGGTAGTTAAAGCACAGGAAACTGTCCTGTAAATACACATACAAACATTGCTAGAGCCCTCTAGACATGAAATAACACCCCTATAATCACCTGCACACTCCTATTAGATTATAGCAGACATATAAGACCAGCAGTGTTGTTAACCACGCGTTAATGTGTGTGTTTTTGCTGACGAGATGAGACTGGACTAAAATGTCAGCGGGTGGTTTAAATGCATTTTGCCTAATCTTTCGCTCAAAAACTGAAAACATCAGCCATGCATCCTAGCTTAGCTTCCGGTGTATACGATGCACCCGCACTCAGTAAATGTCGAGAGAAAAACAGATTTGCACACATAAGCCAATCGTGAGCTATGAAAAAACTCAACTCAAACCCATTGGAAATAGCAGGAGGTCAGTACTCCATGTTCAGTGTCATCTTACAAAGAACGTTAAACTCATCCATCCATCTTCGTGGGGGAATGCTGGAGCCTATCCCAGCTGACTTTGGGCGAGAGGCGGGGCACACACTGGACTGGTTGCAGTTGAACACAACATGCAATTGAACACAACACGCAATTGAACACACAAAAGGTAGCTAGGAAATAGTACCAATATGAGTTTAAAATAAAAAAGTATTTAAATTGAGTTGAATTTGAAAATGTTTCCCATAATGCATTTTGTCTGAGCAAGGCATTTCATTGGGAGGACAAGCGGCATTGAAAATGAATGGATGGATTATTCCCCCCCCAACCTCCCATTCTCCTATGGGAGATGATTATGGACAGGAAGTGACATCACAGTTCAGAGTTGAGTTGAGTTGAGTTTGTTTTTTTAGCTTGGCCACAGAATTAACTGGAATTAGGGATGAATGTGCCCATTGTCAGATCTGTTACGCCTGCAATAGAGCCTGTTGTGAAGGTCTGGTGCTTGTGTGTCTCACCCAACATTACAGTAAACTTTACTGACACCCAGTGACCAGTATAGAATATTGTTTGTATTTGACTTCATTTCCTTTTTTTATGCCTGAAAATGCTTCAGTTAGGTTGCGTCAGGAAAGCGGACGCCTCGAGTCGGGGTTTTGGTGACTCACGCTGAAACCTAGCGGGGAGGTCTGCGCGTGGATCACGCAGGTCTTTCCAGATTCCACTGCGTTGTCAACGAGGAAGAGGAGGAAGACCGGCGCGGGCGTGGCGCTCCAGCAGATTAGCGTCTATCTTTTTTCCCAGTGTTCTTGATCCGTAACCGCAGAAAATGCGTGGCCTTAACCACATTTTTCAAGATCACTTAAACGCCGCTTTTATCTCTGGGATGATCGGATAAACGGTGCCCCAACAAAAGTGCAAAAACCAAAAAAAAAAGTCAACAGTCACATCGCCGAACAGTCCTAAGCAGTGTAAATAAAGTTGCTCTTCCACTCCAGTCCTGTAAGTGGCAGTAAATACTTCCTGAGAGCAGGTTTTGGCCCCATGGCTGTTCTGGACATAAGGGTGCCAATCCAAATACTGACAGTATGAATACCAGGAGTAGTCAGATACTTTCCTCATCTCTGTGTTTATTTCCACAAATAAGTACATTTGTACAGTAGAGTTGTAAATAATAGCAGTCCAGTGTGACTAACCAGATGTATCACTGTGAGAGCAAAACCAGAGACACGTGGCAGAAAACGGAAGACAACTATCAAAATGGATGGAAGAATAACCAGAATGGCAAAGGCTCAGCCAATGATCAGCTCCAGGATGATCAAAGACAGTCTGGAGTTACCTGTAAGTACTGTGACAGTTAGAAGATGTCCGTGTGAAGCTAATCTATTTACAAGAATGCCCCGCAGAGTCCCTCTGTTAAAAAAAGAGCACATCAACTGGCCTAAAGAGAAATGGAGGAACATTTTGAGGGCTGATGAGAGTAAAATTGTTCTTTTTGGGTTTGGGTTTGGGTTTGTGAAACGACCCTCAAACTCTGAATTGAAGCCACAGTACACAGTGAAGACGGTGAAGCATGAACGATTTTTAAAGAACAATTTTACTGTCATCAGCCCACAAAATGTTCCTCCATTTTTCTTTAGGCCGTTTGGTGTGTTCTTTGGCAAAGTGTAACCTCTTCTGCACATGCGTTTTTTAACTGAGAGACTTTGTGGGGTTTTTCGTAGATAGAATAGCTTGTTCTAACTGTCACAGTACTTACAGGTAACTCCAGACTATCTTTGATCATCCTGGGGCTGATCATTGGCTGAGGTTTTGCCATTCTGGTTGTTCTTCCATCCATTTTGATAGTTGTCTTCCGTTTTTTGCTCCGTATCGCTGGTTTTGCTCCCCATTTTAAGGCATTGAGGATCATTTTAGCTGAAGAGCCAACGTTTTTTTACACCTCTTTGTAAGTTTTCCCCTGTCCTCTCGACGCTTTAATCAAAGTACGCTGTTCTTCTGAACAATGCCATTTTCCTCAGGCTTTCAAAGAGAAATGGAGTTCAACAAGTGCTGCTTTCATCCTTGAATAGGCGCCTCCTGACTCTCACCTCTTTTTTCACTACATTGACCACTGATTGAAGGCCACGCTGCCATTTTTAGAACACGCCCCTTTCAGCTATTTGCTCAATTGCACAGCCTAAGAGCGTGCATATCATGAATGCTGGGTCTGGTTTTCTGAGAATCTACTGCACCTATTGGTAACTGGTATATACTAATACCAGTACTTCATCTGGATAGTCACATTGGACTGGTACTGTTTTCAACACTACTGTGTGTTTGCTGCAGAACGGCTTCCTCTTCCTTCCGCCCTCCAGTGCAGCGAGTCGGCGACAGAACCAGCAGCTGCGCTTGAAGGTGGAACCTTCATCCGCTTCTTCAAAGTACGCTTGCCCTGCACGACCTTCCCCAGCAGCTCCCGAATCGCTCCCTTACTCCCATCGGCAGTTGGGCACCGGTGGTACTGGTTTTGAAAATGACTTTCCACGTTAGCGTTTGGGTGGTTTGCCGGGTTGCCGACCCCTGTTCTAGAGGATCCCTGACTGTTTTTTTTTTCCATTAGATCAATAAAAACAGTGTAGGGCTAACATACCCCGTCTGTTTTCCGCTATGCTTCATACAGGTACTATTTACGATGACATAAAAGCTACGACAGGCAGAGCCTTGCACTGACATCATGAGAGGAAAGTAAGAAAAATAGTGAGTCACGTCGCTCCCGGCACTTGGCAGTTTGGTAGAACCTACCCCTATCTCATTCCCCAGCTCTGTTGTGTCCTCTCCGAATCATTTTCGGGCCTGACCCAACCCTTCAAAGTGAAGCACCCCAGCCAGGAATGTTTGCATTGTCCACTCGTGCCGGCGCCGCGCCCACTCTGCAGGCCCAACATCTGGCTGCAGCCGCACATAAGTGCTTGCCACTGGAGCGTGTGTGCGCTAATGTTCACACATGAAAAGCCAATCAGAGACCCACAAAAAAATCGAAAGTGTTTTCAGGCGCTAAGCAAACAGTCCCGTCCCGTGCGCTTCCCGTAAGATAGGCCCACAAGGACGCCGCTTCAGTGCGACCCACAAGCGGGGGTAGTTTAGGCATTCCGTGACCACGCCGGGCAGGTTTGTTCTTATCGCCGTGGGATCACAGGCACACCCAGTCTTTTTGCACTCACGCATCAGAAAGGCAACAAAGCTCCTGACAGCTCCTGACGGGGCCGAGCCGTGTTTGCTCGCAGCTTATCAGCGCTCGTCAAGGCGAGGATTTGCTTGGGGGGGGGGGTTTGTAGCCCACACTTTCAGGGCGCGGTCATGTGACACCTGCAACCAGGAGTCCCGCTGATTCATTTTGTCTTTTAGTTCCGTTTGCATGGAGTCCAGCGTGGGTGAACAAGGAAAGGATGCAAGAGCCTCTTTGATATTTTGTAAATATATAATATAATTGTAATATGCGCGTTGTAAACGTTATATGTGCATGCATTTTTTAAAACTGCACCTCAGCTTTGTCGTATCGTAAGTTTTATTTTAATTCCTGCAATTTTTTGACATTATTCCCATAGTTTATGCAAAAATTATAACGTTGTTTTCCACCATACTTTGGCTATAAAAAATAATGTGTTTATTTCTTTATGCTACTAAAATTACACCATTCCTTGTTTTTTCTCTTTATTCTCGTAAAAGCTGTTTTACCGTTTTGCAGTTTTTATTTTCTTGTAAGGGGCCGCACGGTGGATGAGTGGTTAGCACATTGGCCACACAGTCAGGAGATCTGGAAGACCTGGGTTCAAATCTCCGTTGGGCATCTCTGTGTGGAGTTTGCATGTTCTCCCCGTGCGTGTGTGGGTTTTCTCCGGGTACTCCGCTTTCCTCCCACATTCCAAAAACATGCATGTTAGCTTCATTGGCCGCTCTAATTTGTCCATTAGAGTGTGAATGTTTGTTTGTCTATATGTGCCCTGCGATTGGCTGGCGACCAGTCCAGGGTGTACCCCGCCTCTCGCTCAAAGCCAGCTGGGATAGGCTCCAGCATCCCCGCGACCCTAATGAGGATAAGCGGCATAGAAAATGAATGAATTTTCTTGTAAACGTTTTTTTAATTTTGAACTTATTCACATAATATTTGGATGTTTTCCCCATAATTAAACCTAATTTAAAAAAAACAGAAACTTTTTTTGATAATACTGCGACTAAAGAAAATTGTCCGTACTATTACGCTGTTATTCTTATCAAATTATTTTTTTTGTCTTTAAGTTTTTTACTTTATTATTGTAAAAATACTGCAGAATTTTGCTGTTTTCTGTTGAATTTTTAAATTTCGTGGTATATTTTTCGAATGTGCTGCTGGCCAAAAAAAAACAAACCCAAAAAACAAAAGTGTCACAGAGTAGATCCCCGTTTTTCGTGGGGTTCCATCCCACAGCTTCCCTTAAATAGTACGTAATTGAAAAGCCCCTAAAAATGTGAATTTTTAACATCGGGCTCCACATCCTCCTTTTAGCTGTGATGTAAGATGAGCAGGGCTCAGTTTGGACAAAACGACAAAAAGAGGGTGCAGGGACATTAATTTGTTGTAAACATTTATTTAAAATTGAATATTTGTTCAGAGTTGTTTTTAACTTTTTTGCAAATGCATCATGCCAGTGACACAAATCCGACCATTACATTATCCCTTCGCCACCACAAACAGATTACAGTCCTGTGGCAATCAGGGGTGTCCAAAATGTGGCCTTGGGGTCATAATTTAACAGGAAACCGGTGTTTATTTCTATTGAGGCTTAGGTCTAGTCCCGAGGCGGCGGTTGGTGGTGGGGCGAGGGGCCGCGGGGTGGGGCCTGGGTCGTGGGCGTCGTGCCCCGGGTCGGGTGGCTGGGCTGGGCTGGCTGGGTGTAGGTTGGGCGGCGCTCATGGGCCCTGGGTTCCAGGAGCTGCCTCTACCCGGATGTGGGAGTGGGGGCGTATCTATTCCCCGGGGGAATCTAGGTTGTCCCGGACTCACTGCTGCGGGGTTAGATGGGTGCCTGGGAGGACCTGGGTTGGGGGAGTGTGTGTTTCTGTGTACGTTGGGTGCAGGGGATTCAACAGTGGTGTGGGCACTGGGGGCAGTGGTGAGGGGTGAGGTGTGTGACTGTGCCTGGAGGGTTGCTGCCTCTCCGAGTGGTGGGGTGTGTTGCCTGGGTTCCTCTTGGATACGGGGTGGGGATGTCTGTGGTGGTGTTGGGGGGTGCGGGCCGCCGGGATCTCCTACAGTGGCGTACCTGTTTAATATTATATAATACTATAAGATTAATGTAATATTATCAGGAAAAATAACATTTTGGAAGCATTAAGTTCAGATTTTGCAAGAGTAATACTATCAAAACAAAACAAATAAAAGTTGTAATTTTTGGAAAATTAGGTCAGGGAAAAAGTAAAAATATTACAGGAAGGAAGTGAAAATATTTTGGGAATAAAGCCATAATTATGAGAAGAAAAATTGCAAGCGGAAAGCTGCAGTAGCTTGGAAAAAAACAGAAATGGAAAAAAAACTGTAATTTTATGAGAATAAAGTCAAATTATTGAAAGAAAAAAGTCAATTTTTCAATAATAAAATATAAATGAATATAGAATACATTTGTAACATTTTGAAGAAAAAGCATAGAGTTGAAATATTTAAAAAAAATACATTTAAAAAAAGTAATATTATTATGAGAAACAACAAAACAAAAAAATTATGCTAAAGTGGGAAAAAAATGAGCAAAGAGTGAAGTTGATAGCAACTGCAGGATATCACAAAACTGAAATTGATGTCTATTTGAAAACATGTTTAAGGTTTTGTGTGTCTTTGCAAAAAATTAAAAGTTGCATTCTTTCATTTTTCACCATATTGCCCTCTGTGGACAAAAATTTGTGGACACCCCTGCTCAGCTGCCTGCATTATTCAGCCCTAAAAAAGACAATAATCTCAAAATGTTAGCAACAACCAGACATGCCGGGAACTAAAGTTGCGTCAAAACCGGTCGTGTGGTTTTTGCATCATCATCTTGGTACCGCGCCACTGAAAACATTAGCTTCCTGGCAGAGGTAACCGGCGTGCCGAGCAATGGGAATAAACCAGTCAGACGGTTGGCTTCCACTTCCGTGTTTATTTACATTGCGGGGCGTTACAACTGAGTTCCTTTTCACCGTTTTATTATAAATACACCACTCGTTAAAATACATCCTTCAAACCCTTTGATGCGTAACCATAAAAATAATACAATAAACCATTTGCATCCTTTTGAAAGTTAGTAAATCATGCAAGTCATGGAAAAAATATATGTAAGTAAAAGTACGTAGGCTGACTAGTGACGCAAAGACGATTGAGTGTCAAAATGTACGCCGGCGTGGGGAAGAAAAGCTGGCGGCAAAGGAACAAACTGAGTCTTCATGGCTCTCAGCGGTGGCGCTCCATCTTCCCAATGACCCAACAGTCAAACCTCGGTTTTCGTACGGTCCCCCCCCCCCCCGGTTTTCGGACACTGTCTGACACTGCCAACTCGCCCGTTCGCGGGTCTCCAAACAAAGCATCCCGCTCGGTGGTGACTCCGTTTCTGTGCTCACGGCTGCAAAATAACCCACCATGGGGCCAAAGAAAGCCACACTTGGAGAAAGATGGTGAGACGTACTGTTGAATTCGGGAAAGAACGCCTAGCAAAGTACAAAGGTACCCCTCCTCTCCCTCAAAAGTGACATTACATGTTCGTTTATCACTTTCATGTATTTTTCATTGTTTCCTGCACGTGCAACTATAAGTATTCTCTATGAAATGTTGTTATTTGTTATTGTTTTGTTACTTTTTATCACTGCGTCATTTATTTTAATCTTAACCATAACCCCAAACCCTAACCTTAACTCTAACCCGGTTTTCGTATGATTCACTTTTATTCAGACTCTAAACCTGAAAAGTCAAGCCCCAACCTCTAACCCTAACCCGAATTCAGTTTTTTAGACTCTAACCCTAATGAAATTATTAACAACAAGCGCTTCTTGTTTTTGGGGGTGTCTGGAGCGGACTGTCTTAAGGGAAAAATCTACCTAACCCTAACCCCTCCTAAACCTGCTAACCCTAACCTCTAACCCCAACCCGTTTTAGGTACGATTCAGTTTTCAGCAGACTCTAAACCTAACCCCCCAAGCCCTAATCTCTGACGCCAACCATAATTCAGTTTTTGTTCAATTCATTTGTTGTTCTAATGATATTACGAACAACACAAGCACTTCTTAAGGGAAAAACTACCTAACGCTAACCCCTTCTGAACTCGATTTTCATACGATGAAGTTTTCTTCAGACCCTAAACCTAACTCTGATTCCGTTTTTGTACAATTCGCTTTTTGTTAGACCCGACCCTAACGAAAACCGAGGCACCACTGTACATGTCAGACAAATCATGTGTTAACAACACGACCGCCCTTCGTTTCATGTTGCACCATAAAATAACGTAGACCTGATCAAAAAGTACATCCTGCTTTCAGTCTTGTGAAGAATAATGCGGCAGCTTCCCAAAGTGTCGATGTGGTTCCGTTTATGCAGGCACTTAAAGGAATTCTAACATTGCACGTGAGCTCGGGGTTGGTAGCGCGCCTCTGTTCGGTCACACCAGAGAGAGAGTTGCATAAAGTCCTGTCCTAGTCCAGAGGAACTGCATGGGTCTCAAGACCAGGAGCAAAGGGTAAAGATGATATCTGTAAGGGAGAACATTCAACGTCAGGACGTGGTGGATGCAAACACACCATTGCAAGAGGTGTGTCCTTACATACCATTCACAGGGTCCAGAGACGCAGGGACTCGGTTTCTTTGGTGTAAAGGGTGCAGAACTACGCATGGTGATAATGCTATTCTATTTGGGTAGGGTACTCCTTCCAGTGCAGGGAATGAGCTTGTTGCCGGTTTCCCCTTTTGATGTAAATCCAGAGTTTTGTCAAGGACATCGGGAACAGTTGTTAAGTAGCTGGCACGAAGGCTTCTTGAAGCTTGAAGCGTTATTTTAGGTAGACAGTCATCTTGCTGAGACTCCTAATTCTGCTCTGCAGAGTGGATTTTTTTTCTTTCAATATATTCCTTTTTTCAATACAATCAAAGAGTATGTTCTTGCATTCCCGCTGGTCGTCTCCACATGACAGCAAGGAAATGTACACTTGGAACATCTGGTGTAGGTATACGTGTAGATTACATACAGGTAAATGCACAAAAGTTGTCTAACTGGTAGAAAATGAAATATTTAAAGTCTTGCAGCAACCACATGCAGAGCAGGAAACCGGTCGTCTGAGGCATCTTGGTGGCGTTATCGTCAACCTTTCCCTTCCATCAGTATCGGCGGCCATAGCCTGGCGAAGTGTACGACGTGGAGGAGTAGGTCGTAGTGAAACCGGATGCCGTGGCGTCAAAGCTTCCTCTTCTGGACCCTGACCGGGAACCGGTCCTGGAGCCCGAGCGTGACCCAGTAGCGGAGCCAGAACCACTAATGCTGTAGGGACTGTAAAGGCCTTTGCTGGACTGAGATGATGCTTCGAGGAGTCTGAGGCCGGTTCCCTCCTCTACCATGCTTCTATCCAGCGCATCCTTGTAGGAGATTTTAAGTTTGGTTTTTGGGCATGTGAGGTATTTTGAATGAGTGTTGACATCTCGCAACTTCTGTGCAGTGCGTGCATCTAAGGTGCTTTTCTTCAAGGCTTCATCCAGTGGGACTCTGTTAGTGACGTCTGGTTCTATTAAACCACCAGTGAGGTACTGGACTTCCAGGAAGCGCTGGCCCGCCTCATAGTACAACCAACCTTTCTTGAGGGCTTGGGCTGCGGACATTTTGATTTTGGTTCGAGGATCCTCAAATCCACAACAGGCCTTCTGTGCGAGACTGATGCGGTCCACCATGATTTTATCCACGAGTCCCTTGTTCATTGCGTCTGCGACAGAGAACTTTTCTCCGGTGTTTGGGTCAATAATGCCTCCAGTGCAAGCCTGAGCTTCTAGTAGCCTTTGACCTGTTATGTTGTCTACGAGGTTTCTGTGAATGGCCTCTGTGACGGAGACCTTCTCCAGTGTGTCTGTGTCCAAAATTCCAGCCACAGGACCAGTTTCCTCAGTTGGGTCATTCCACGGCACAGCAGGCGTTTTAATGCTTGGCACCGGACTCATGGTGTAAGAGGAAGTAGAACCAAATGAGGATGATCGCGATCTGACGCCACTGGAGTTTCCTGACAGCATGTCTGCAAACTCTGTGATAGACAGAGTTCCAGACCGGTACTGATCCAGAGCTGACCTCTCAATCAGGCCACTTGAGATTGCATCATCAATATCATACTGTCGACCGGACCGTCTGTCGATTATCTTGGACTTTACAACTCCATCGGATGAAGTGCTGGTAATTTCCTCCCATTCGCACTCCTGCTCTGCCAGCTCCAAATAGGTCTGGTGGTCAATGAGGCCTTTCTGGTAGGCCTCATACACAGACATCTCCTTGCCCGTCTCTGGATCCACAATGACAACTCTCCGTTTGCGAACAGACGACTTGGATGACGTCTTCCTCTCTCTCTTCTTTTCCTTCAGCAGCAGAAGAGCAAGCCCTGTTTGTGGGTCAGTCATGCATCTTTCCATCAGCTGGAGGTAGGTGAGATTTTCCTCCGTGTTAGGGTCGAAGAAGCCTTTGGTATCGTCGGACGGGTCCGTGAGGATTTGATTCATTTCCTCGTCAAAGAGGCCGCGCTCATACGCCATTTCCACTGGCAAGCGATGGCTCTCCTGTGGGTCGATGATTCCACCTGTTGCAATCTGAGCCTCTAGCAGGCGGATACCATGGTCCTTCAAAATCAGGTCCTTCTTCATAGCCTGGAACAGTGAGATGACCTTGCCAGAATAAGGATCCCTGTAGCCTGTGACTGCTCTCTCAGCAGACAGCAGCTTGTCTTTAAACTCCGGGCCGACAACACCCATCTTAACTGCTTCGTTGACATTTAGTTTTAGGTTTTTGATTGGGTCAATTATGTAACCCGTCGCAGCTTGGGCCTCAAGAAGCTCGAAGGCAGTTCCTGGTCTGATCATGTTCTTCTTCATCGCTTGGTAGATGGACAGGCGGTCTTTGCTGGATTCTACAAACACGCCGGCAATGCAGCTCGTGCCCTCGAGGTATTTCTTAAGGTCTCTGCTGACCTCCTCCACAGTGACGGTGCCCTCCGTGAGTTCGTTGTACGTCTTTTGGTTGATGATCTGAGAACGAAGAAGCTCGTCCAACGTGATTTGTTTTCTGAGACCCTTGAAGAGAAGCTTCCTGTCCGCCAGTGACAGCAGCCTCAACTTGCTCTCTTTGTCAACTCGGCATCTTTTCAGCAGCTGAGCATAGGACAGGTCCTCATCTGTTGTTGGGTCAGGGTAGCCTTGCACATCACACCCTGGCTCAGATATCCTGTCCATTGTCTCCTTATTGATGTATCCGCGCTGCATGGCAACATCTGAGGGGAGGCGGAAGTAGTATTCAGGATCCATTAACCCCCCAGTGGCATTCTGCGCTTCCAAGAGCCTCAGAGCATAATCTTCGGGAATCAGATCTTTTTTCATAGCCTGGAAAAGAGAAATCAGTTTTCCGCTGTATGGGTCTTTGTAGCCAGTTACTGCTCTCTCAGCTGAGAGAAGTTTGTCATGAAGTTCCGGCCCCACAACCCCCTTGCGCACAGCTTCGTCCACTGTCAGAAGTTCATCCTTGACTGGATCAATAATGAATCCGGTTGCGGCTTGGGCCTCAAGGAGCGTCAGAGCAACTTCCGGCTTAAGCTTTCCACTTTTCATGGCTTGATAAATGCTGATCTTGGCGGGACTGTCTGACATAATGCCGGCAATACAGCCAGAGCCAAAGAGATACTGTTTCACCGATGGCATTTCCATGATCTCACTAATGGTCATTTTTTCTTGCTTCAAGAGATTGTAAGTTTGCAAGTCAATAATTCGAGCACTGTAAAGCTCCTCGATTGTAATTCTCCTCCGGATTACGTCACATGACATGGCCTGCTCGGACTTTTCCGCCTCCCTTTGTTCAATAATTTCAATTATGATGACAAGCATTCTATCCTTTGTGATTTTCCCCAAGCGATACTGCTCCAGGAGGCGGAGCCTCTCTTCCTCTGGAAGCACGTTTGAATGAATGATTTCCCAGATGGTCGTGCTCTTGCCTTCAAAGCTCTTGTGTGGGATCTCAATTTGAGCGTTTGCAAGATCTGCCTGGGCTTGCTCCTCTGTGTACTGGTAGGACTTCTCAGCTGGAGCAGGGGTTTCAGCCTTTGACATAGGCAGGTAGCACAGACCAGAATTTGGCTCCTTAACACATTTTTCCAACAACTGCTTGTAAGTAACACTTTCATTGTTGTTGGGATTGGTGAAGCCTTGAACGTCACCAGAGGGTTCATCTAAAGAAGTCAGCATTTGTTTACTCAAGAAGCCACGCTGAATAGCTACGTCAGTGGGAATGCGATGACTACTGACTGGATCAATGATGCCTCCTGTATGAAGCTGAGCCTCCAGGAGAGGAATGGCATGCTCTCTCAGGACAAGCTCTTTCTTCAGGGCTTGGAACAGAGAAATCTTATTGCCGGTATATGGATCTTTGTATCCCGTCACAGCTTTTTCAGCAGACAGAAGTTTTTCATGAAGCTCTGGGCCGACAGCTCCTGCCTTCACGGCATCATCCACAGTATACTTCATATTTTTGACAGGGTCCGTTATGAAACCAGTACCAGCTTGGGCTTCGAGGAGTGCCAGCCCAGTGTTTGGCTGCAAAATGTTATTCCTCATTGCCTGATAGATGCTCAGTCTTTCATTCGTTCCTTCCATTGCAACGGCGTCTATGCGCTCTGTGCCTTGCAAATACTTCCTGACCCGATCAAGTTCACTGACTTCTTGAGGAGTCTTTGTGCCCTGTTGGAGCTGGTCAAAGGTAGCCTTATCGATGATGTTAGCGTCCATCAGCGAGCTGGCAGTGACGGGTTGCCTGAGACCTTCAAAAGAGGCCTTGTCCATTGTCTGTGCCTCTCTTTCCTCGACCATTACCATCACAACTTTGATTAGCTTTTCTATTGTCACATAGCCCGTTCTGTACTGACGAATCAGCTCAATTCTTTTCTCCTCCGTGATGTAGTGAGAGTTGATGATTTCCCAGACTGTGACCTTTCTACCCTTGAAAGGCCCATGGTCCAGCTCCATCATGTTCTGGTTTAAGGCCTCTTTAGTTTTGGCTTCTGTTATAGCTAGATCTTCTTTCGGCTTTGCAGCTTTCTTTGAGAGAGGCAGCAACGGAAGTCCTGTTTCTTTATCAGACACACATTTCTTCATTAGCTGTGCGTAGGTTGCACCCTCTTGTGTGTTTGGATCATGAAAGACTTTAGTTTCATCAGCATTCTTGCTCAAGGTCTTGTTGGTTTCCTCGTCTAAATAGCCACGTTTGCATGCGACCTCATGCGGGAGGCGATAGCTTTTAATTGGGTCAATGACTCCACCTGTCGAGAGCTGTGCTTCCAGCAAACGGATGCCTTGGTCTCTCTTGATCAGACCTTTGTTCATGGCTTCGAACAGAGACACCTTTTCCCCGGTATAAGGATCTCTGTAGCCGCTGACAGCTCTCTCAGCAGACAGAAGACGCTCATGGAGTTCTGGGCCGACCAAGCCCGACTTAACTGCTTCATCGACTGGGACCCTCTCATTCTTGACAGGATCAATGATGAACCCGGTAGCTGCTTGAGCCTCGAGAAGATTAATGGCGGTCTCGGGTGAGAGAAGTTCTTTCTTCATGGCTTGATAGAAAGACATTTTCTCTTTGGTTGGTTCATTAAACAGGCCGGCGACGCTTGGAGTTCCTTCTAGAGCTTTCTTTACGGGCTCCATCTCGGAGATCTCTTTGACTGTTATCTTGCCGTTACTTAATTTGTTAAATACGTCTTTGCTGATAACCTTCGAGTCCAGAAGTTCACTGGCCAGGACTGGAGCTCTCAGCCCATTCAACACATTTTCGTTGCTCTTCTCCTTATCTTCCACAACGGTGATGACAATTTTGATGATCTTCTCCACCGTGATCTTGCCTGTCTTGTACTGGCGAATCAGATCTCGCCTTTGTTCCTCTGTGAAGTACTCAGAATTGATAACTTCCCAAATGGTTACAGTCTTCCCTTTGAATCTGCCAAAAGGCACGTTGACGTTTGATTTGCTCAACACCTCCTTCATCTCTGCATCGGTGTATGTTCGTTCGCTTTGGGCAGCTTTTTCTGTCACTGGCAGTATCATCAAGCCTGAGACTGCGTCCTTCGTGCACTTCTCCAGTAGCTGCTTGTAGGTGAGGGGCTCCAGTGTGCTGGGGTCTGAAAACAACTTGCAGTCTGCAAGCTGTTTATTCGTCTCAGGGTCAAACTGTTCCTGCTTGTAAGCTGTTTCCAGTGCCACTCTATGACCATTAACAGGGTCAATGATGCCACCAGTTGCAAGTTGAACATCTAAGAATCTGGTGGCCTGCTCCTTCTCAATGAGTCCCTTCTTCATGGCCTCAAAAAGGGAGATTTTATCTCCGGTGTAAGGATCTTTAAAGCCAGTGGCTGCTCTCTCTGCAGAGAGCATTTTGTCATGGAGTTCAGGGCCAATCAACTCCTCCTTAACAGCCTCGTCCACAGACAGGAGTTTATTAGCGAGTGGATCCACTAGGTAACCAGAAGCTGCTTGAGCTTCTAACAGCATTGTGGCACTGTTGGGCGTTATCTTGTTGTCTTTCAGGGCCCGATAAACACTCATTTTCTCTTTGGATGGAGTCAAGACACCGCCGACACAGCTCTGACCTTTCAGACATGACTGAATTTTGTCGGCCTTGGCAAGGTCCTGCACAGAGACTTTACCCTTTTTCAGTTTGTCAAAGTCTTTCTTGGTCAGAATGCCAACATCATGGAGCCTGTCAGCAGGAACTTTAGCTCTTATTCCGTCAAAGGCCCAAGGCGATTCTTTCTTGACGCCGTCAACCTCACCAGAGCCGTTGTACACTTTCTTTGTTGTCACCGCAGCTGTCGCGGCGACCGACTGCTCCCCGGCATCCTTCTCAGTCTGGACCTCAATTTCTTTTGTTTTTGACGGACTTTCTTTGGACGCAACCTGAAGACTGACGAGTTTCTCTCTGAGATTTTTGTTCTCCTCTTCCAAGAGTTTTTCCTGCTCGTTCCTTTTCTTTTCAAGCGCCTCCATTTCCTTCTGCTTCCTCTTCATCTCAGCCTCGGCCTCCTTTTGCTTCCGCAGAGCATCATCCATGACGGCCTGGAGCTTTTTCTTCTCGGCCTCCATCAGCTTTTGCTGACGTTCCTGCTCGTCTTTGAGCGCCTTCGCCTTGCTCACTTCATCGTCAAACTGTCTCTCCAGCTTCTTTTTCTCGTCTGCAACCTCCTTTTCGCGTTTCAACAGCAGCTCCTTTTCGGTTAGGAAAGTCTGTTGAAGAAGGGCCTTCTGCTGCTCAATTTGCTCTTGTTGGGCAAGGGCCATCTAATCACAACAAGAAAAGAATCAGTAAAATAAACACATTAATAAACAATATATCAATTCATGTTACTGTACCTCTTTGGATTTCTTCTGAAGCTCCTCTGCATCTCTTTTCAGTTTCTCCCTCTCCTTCTCCAGGTCAGCAATGGCTTTCTTGAGGTCATCGGCCTCTCTCGTGCTCTGCAGCCGCTGTGTCTCCAGCTTCTGAACGACAGTCTCTGTGTTTTTTTGCTCTGTTTCCTGAAGACGAGCTTTGGCCTCATCCGCCTGCTTCCTGAACTTCTTTGCCTCCGCGTTGGCTTTTGCCTGAGCGTCGCTGAGCTCTTTCACTTTCACTTTCAGCTTTTCTGCCTCGGCCGAAACCTCTTGTTTCCGCTTTCGCTCAGCCTCCAGGGACTTTTGAAAGCCCTCTGTCTCCTCGTCGAGCCGCTGCTGGATCTGCTGTTTGTCCTCCAGGAGCTTTTTGGCAGTTTCCTGTGCCTGGTCCTTCTGCCTTTGGAGCTCCTCAGCCTCAGCTTTGAGTTTTGTGGCTTCCTGGATGGCCTGCATCTTCTCCTTGAGCATTTTCTCTGCAAGCGCTCTCTGTTCAGCCAAGTCCGACTCTGCCATCTTTCTCTGTTTGGCCGCTTCCTCTGCCTCGAGGCTCAGCCGGGCTGCATCCTCCGCTAAAGTCTTCATTCTTTCTGCCTCTTCTGCAAGTAATTTCTGTGAATTATCTTTGTCTTTTTGCATAAGACGCTTGTTCTCACTCTCAATTTTGATCTTGAGTCTAAGGAGCTCCTCCATTTGAATCCTAACTTTTGAGAGTTCGTCCTCTACCTGCGCCTTCTGCTTGACTGCGTCGATGACTTCACTCTTCACCCGCTGAAGCTCCTCATCCAAAACGGCTCTCTGCTTGTCGGTTTCATCCAGTTGCAGTTTGATCGTTGTCAGTTCCTTCTCCACTTGAGACTTCTGCTTGAGGGATTGCTCGGCCTCTTTCTTGTGTTTGGCCATCTCAGCGTCAGCCTGTTGTTTCTGCTTCAGAGCAGCGACCTCAGCTTCTGCCCGCTTGGAGGCCTCCACCTCCGCTTCTTTCCTCAGTTTTTCTGCATCCTTCTGGGCTTCGGCCTGCTTGGCGGCTTCGTCCTCTGCGGCTTTTTTCTGTTTTTCTGCATCCTCCGCTTTCTGGCGGAGTAGGGCGGCTTCTTTCTCAGCCTTCTCTTTGGCCATTTTAGCTTCTCGGGCAAGTTTCTTGGCTTTCTCAAACTCCTTCTTCAACTTCTCCTGAGAGAGAACGTCGTCCTTATTCTTGCTCAAAACATCTTGAGCTTTTTGTTCAGCAGCGCTGCATTTCTGAGCGGCCTCCTTGGCCAGGATCACCTGCTGCTCTGCTTCGTTCTCAGCCTTTTCCCGCTGTGTGTTTGCTTCTGCTGCTTTCTTTTTTAAGCGTTCCACCTCCTCTTGAGCGGCTCTGCATTGTCGAGCCGCCTCTTCTTCCGCCGCTGCGATCCGCTTCACTTTTTCCTCTGCTTCCTTCCTCTTCTTCTCCTCCTCGGCGGCAAGCTGTTTCAGGGTCTCGGCTTCCTTCTCGGCCTTGAGTTTGCTCTTTTGCGTCTCGTCTGCAATCTCCTTCAGTTTCTTTAGTTCGTTCTCCAAGTCAGATTTGTCCTGTGAAGCCTTCTCAAAGTTAATTCTGATGATATGAATTTCCTCCTCTACCACTTTCCTTTGTCGGAGAGTTTCTTCAACGATTGTTTTTTGTCGCTCTAGTTCAGAGTCGGACGAGCTCTTCAGGTGCTCGATCTTCTCAGCAATGTCTTGTTTGTGCTGAGCCGCCTGGTCCTCCAGCAGCTTCCTTTGATACGCCTCATCCTCAGCTTTTCTTTTCAGTCGTTCGTTCTCTGCCTCTTTGGCCTTCAGGGCGATCTCCGCCTCCGTCTTGAGACGGGTCGCCTCGTTGATAGCGTTCAGTTTCTCCTTGAGGATTTTCTCGGCTTCACCTCGTTGTTTGGCCGCCTCCTCTTCTGCGACCTGTCTCTGCTTCTTTGCTTCCTCGGCCACAGACCTCAGCCTGGCCGCTTCCTCTGCAAGCTGCTTCATTTTCAGTGCCTCAGACTCCAGAAGCTGCTTGCTCTTCTCTGTGTTTGACAGCGTCTCCTTCTCCGCTTTGGCCTTCATGTGGAGAAGTGCGTCCATTTCACTCCTGACCTTCGCCAGCTCCTCTTCCAGTTTTTTCCTCTGCCCTTCAACTGCATTCACCTCATTTTTCAGACGTTGGAGCTCATTGTCCAGGAGGCTCCTCTGTTGCTCCGCATGCTCAAAGTCGGCCTTCAGGCGAATGCATTCTTGTTCGGCTGACAGCTTCTGCTGAGCTATCTGCTCTGCAAAAGTCTTCTGTTTGTCCAGCTCCTTCTCCGCATTCTCCTTCTGTTTGAGGGCAGCTTCTTCGGCCTTGGCTCTTTTCTTGGCATCTCGCTCTGCGTCTGCTTTCTGCCTCTCTGCTTCCTCCTGAGCCTGGCTCTTCCTTTGGGCTTCTTCTTCGGCTTGTAGCCTTAAACGGAGAGCCTCGTTGGCCTTCTGTCTCCACGTTTCCAGCTCTTTCTCTGCTTGTTCACGACCTTTGCTGGCGTCCTCTTGTTGTTTCTTGAGTTTCTCCGCTTCCTCTTGCAGCTGGAGGACAGTGCTCTGCTCCTTCTTGAGGGACTCCTCCAATTTAGTCGCCCTCTCGCTGAACGATTTGGAGGTGCTCTGCAACTGTGCGGAGGCACTCTTCTGGGCCACCTCCTCCACAACCTTGACTTGCCTCAGTTTCTCCTCCTCCGCCTGTCTCATGCGCCTCTCTGCCTCTTCTGCCTGCATCTTGAATTTTTGCAGATCCTCCAGGGCCTTCTGCTTCTGCCGGGAGGCCTCTTCCTCCGCCTCGGATTTGCGCTTCAGCTCGTCTTCTGCATTCTTCTTTTTCTGCGTCTCTTCTGCCACCTGCTTGCGAAGCCTCTCTGCCTCCTCCTGAGCAGCTTTTCGGAGCTTCTCGGCCTCGCCGGCTCTGTCTCTGAGCTGCTGTAGCTCGCCATCAGCGGTGCTCTTCTGCTTGATGGTCGTCTCTAACTGGAGACGGATTATGCGGATCTCCTCCTCGATCCTGGTTCGGCTAATTAAAGCCTCCTCAAGCTGCTGGTTCTTGGACTTGATCTCTTGCTCCGACAGACTCTTAAGTTGGTGCAGCTCCTGTTGGATGTTCTGCTTCTGCTTCTCAGCATCCACGGCAACATCTTGTCTTCTGGTGGCCTCCTCCTTCATCTTCAGCTTCAGAGTCTGGGCTTCCTGTTCTGCCTTGGCCACAGACTGAGCATGGGCCTCAGCCAGCTGCCTTTGTTTGTCTAACTCGGCCTGGATCTCTGCCATCCTCTTCCTTTCTTCTTCTTTCAGCTTCTCGGACGCTTTCTGCATGTGTAGAAGCAAACAACAAGTAAAGAATAGAATGTTTTTAGAAGAGGGTGGTACGTTTGGAGTTGCTGCAGGTACTCAAAACATCAGCGTCACAAACAAATGTTCTCCGTTTGAATCACGGGACACACGACAACTCCACAGCATAAACACAAACGTGATTTGCCTCCATGCATCTTTATGTCCAAATACCATTGGTGTAATCATTAAGATATGAACGTTGTCTTGTTAAGTAAGACATTTCCTTCTTCTAATGTCTGACTGGACAAATGGAAAATGCTGCATTCAATGGCGAGATGGCTGATAGCTCAAAGGAAGGTTCAGCATTCCAATGTGCTTAATTTATCAATGTATTTTCTGAAATGCTCTCATCCGCGTCTTAAATTACCAGATGACGAAGCACACACCAGTTATTTGAGGCCAGATCGAGCGAGCGTATCAATCCTGAACCTTCCCTCTGGTGCTGGACGGCATGAATAATGCGGACTGAGAAGACATTTTTAAATACCTGCACATCTGCGGGAACCTCGCTGTCTTAAGCACGTGATTCTTAATCATCGCGACAAAGCGCTGGCAAGCGGTTCACAAGGATCAAACGCAATAAAACGTTAGAAGTGAGAGTGAAAGCAAAGTGAAACAATTCAAATGAGCAGGCGAGGGGAGCAAACATGGGCCAGCGAGTGACGAGAGTAAATAAAGGAGCAAAAGTCCAAACGAAATCAGATGAGGAAGCGGTTTAGCGTGCGTGTGCAGGCTGAGTTGACATTTTGGAGGCAAATGAGCCGTAAGAGTTGTCGTGGCGACGTGCGGCAACTCTGCAAAGATGCTGTACGGCGGGTCGTGCTGTTGGCACACCAGGATTGTAAATCCCAGGACTAGAACATTCCTTTTGTCATCATTCATTTGCGATTAGGTCAGTCCTAAAAAAGTCGGTCCTTTTTTGGAGCATCGTTACATTTTTTGCATTTATACCAAAAAATATCTCTTCACGTTGTTTACTTTGATTCCTTTGGTCACTACTATATTACGTCAAACGTCCCGACGTGTTCTAGAGAGGAAGTATGTGTCTTAGTCGTTCACCTCTTTGACATTTTGTCGTAAATTGGATTACATTTGGATTTTTCCATCAAAGTAATGACAAAAATGATATTTACCAACTTTTGACATTCTTTTGATGAGAAATGTCACAATTTCATCACATTTACCAATCTGCTCCAAAGGGGAAGATGGTAAATTACGTTCACCCTCAGGGGTAATTGACATTTTTGTCATGTCACAATTGTACCAAATTTACTACCGAGTAACGAAAATGTAATAACGCAAATGGTCTCTCACTTGTATAACGTTCATCCCCTTTTAAGGCACTCAAAGCACTTTGACACGGTTTTCTTGAGGATGGAGGATCAAACCAGCAACCTTCAGTTTGGGAGACTAGCACACTTACCACCCGGGCCATGCCCCCCCACCGTACCAACTTTCGTCATTCCATTGATAAAAAATGTCACAATTTTGTGAAAATTACCAGTCAATTACATTTTTGTTATTCCTTTGGTGGAAAATGTCCCAATTTTACCAAATACTTGACGAGGAATGACGAAAATGTAATGTACCCTCTTCTAGAGCCGAAGTTAGTCGATACAATTTTTGTCTTCCCTTCAATGGAAAGTATCACAATTTTACCACATTGCATTTTCGTCATTCCTTGGATGAAAATTGTCAAATTCCTCATATTTACCAATCTGCTCTTGTGGGGAAGTTGGTCAATTACATTTTACCTTGTACATTTTGATAACATTTTGACATTTTCTGCGTAGTGCAAATGTACCAATTTACCAACTTTCGTCATTCCTTTTATGAAAAAGGTCAAAATGTTGTCAAATTTTCCAATTAGTTTTGGAGGAGAAACTGGTCAATGTTGTTGTCATTCCTTTGATGAAAATGTCACAATTTTATCCATTTCCAATTGTAATAAAGAACGACAACATGTAATTTACCAGCTTCCTTTCTAGAGTAGGTTTGTGACATTTTTCATCAGAGGAAAGATGAAAAGGACCCAAGGGGGACGTTGGTCAAAACATTTTCGTCATTCATTTGATGAGAAATTTTGTCAAATTTACCGCAGTGTTGATGGTTCGGATAGCCTTGCTCAAGAGGGGAAGTTGACCAATTTCATTATCATCGTTCATTTGATGAAAAATGATCAAAAATAATCCCGGATGAATGACAGCGCCAATCTTAAATTCCTGAGATACGATAACGGCGTTCCGACAGCATCTTTGTGGCATTGCGACGCGTCACCACAACACTCGCCGCTCATTTTCCTTGACACCCTAACTGAGTTTTCATGCCCTGGGATACGTCGTGGTTGTCTACGGCACGTTGCGTTACCTCGTCGTCATCCAGGCGGCGCCGTGCGTCCGTGATGAACTTAATGCATTGGCTGACGAGCGTCATCAGCTCACTGTAGCGAGTCCTCAGGGTGACATACTGCAAGAGACGCAGGGACAGCGTTCAGCTGACGGCGCGGGTACGGGTACGCTTGCGATGCGCCGTTTGGGAAAACCTGCCTCTTGGATGATGTCATCAGATGCACACTCCATTTTGGGTTTCTTGAGAGGCGAGGTCACCGGGTTCTGCAGAGCTTTGTAGGTCAGAATCTGGAGCTCGTAATCCTAAAAGTCGTAGAAAGGAGTTTTGCCAGACGGACTTTTAGGCGATCGCAAACGAACGTGTTCACACAAACCTTGACGGCGTCGATGTAATCCTTGGCGTTGTTCAGGCACTTGTCCATCTTGTCCTTGTTCTTCTCCATGTCTTCCAGGAGTTTCTGCGTTTGGAAGTTAAATCAAATGTCGCGTACTCAAGATAAAGTTGAATGACACGAAGACATTTTAGCTAACAACCTCAGGATCTACAAGCCATCGCAACTGGACTGTTCGGGTTGTCCTACAATACGTTTCGCCTCTCATAGGACAGTTGACCTATCTAGTCTTCGAGCATGAACCGATGAAACCTGTGAAGCAAAACGTCTTCAACTACTAGACAGGACAGCTGAACGGATCTACTGCTGAAGCATGCTCAGATGAGGGGCAAAAAATCTAGGAGGTGTCCTACCCAGTCTTGGAGCATGAACGAATGAAGCCTACCCGGATAAGAAGTGAAACATCTTCTAAGACTAGATAGGAAAGCTGACTAGATAGATCAGCTGCCTAGTGGTATTCTATCTAGTCTCTGAGCATGAAGTGACAGGTCTTCTTTATACTAGATTGGACAGCTAACTAGAGCTTGTCCTATATAGTCTTCAAGCATGAACTGAGGAAGCCTGCTTCAATGAGATGCATAATGCCCTCTAAGACCAGAAAGGACAGCTGACTAGAGTTTGTCCTAGATAGTCCTTGAGCATAAACCGATGAAGCCTGCTCTAATGAGAGGTGAAACATTTTCTAGGCCTAGATAGAACTAGATGACTCTAGCTGTCCTATCTAGTCCTAAAGCATGTCTCACCTCTAATTTAAGCAGGCTTTATCAGTTCATACTGGAAGACTAGATAGGACAAGCTCTGGTCATCTTGTCCTATCTAGTAATACATTTGGTAAGACTAGATGAGACAAGCTTTAGTCATTTTGTCCTATTTAGTCTCACCTCTAATTTAAGCAGGCTTTATCAGTTCATACTAGAAGACTAGATAAGACAAGCTCATCATCATCATGTCATCTTGTCCTATCTAGAAGACTAGATAAGACAAGCTCATCATCATCATGTCATCTTGTCCTATCTGGTCTTGTAGTATGAACTGATAAAGCCTGCTTAAATTAGAGGTGAGACATGCTTTACAACTAGATAGGACAGCTAGTCTTTAAGCATGAAATGATGGATGAGAAGCAAAGAGTCCTCTAAGACTTGATAGAACAAGTGACTAGTGCTGTCCTACCTAATATTTGAGCATGAACTGATGATGGTTGGTCTAATGGGAGTCAAAACGTCCTGTAAGACTAGGTAGGACAGCTGATTAGAGCTTGTCCTCTCTAGTCATTGAGCATGAACAAATGAAGCCTGCTCAGATGAGAAACATTTACAGTAAATTTAAGAGGCATTTTACATTTTTTAAGGCTAGATAGGACAACGTCCATATACATAGTCCAGTAAGTGCAGGAGATACCTTCTCCTCTGCCAGCTGCTCCTTCAGTGCAGCCCCGTCCCCAACAGGCACCGCCTGGATGCCCTCCTGACGCCGCCGGGCCTCGGCCAGCCAGCGTATGAGCCACTCGTAGTTGTCGCGGTACGACCTCATGTGGCGGTGGAGCAGCTCCAGCTCCTGCTGCCGGAGCACCAGCTGGGCCAGCACGGCCTGCCAGCGCTCCTGCAGGCCGCCCACCAAGTGGCGGTAATGCTCCAGCTCGGCGTCGCGCTCGCTGTGGAGTCGCGTCATCTTGTCATGGATGCCCGCCGCCTTCGAGAGCTCGTCCTGCAGGCGGTTGAACACCGTCTGGTCCGCTTGAGATTCTGTCTGCATTTTCTGTCCGAACAAAAGCCGACCTTTATCAGAAGCTAAAACTTCTAATACGATGAATGATCTTGATACCTTTATCTGCCCCGTTTGGCTCTCCACCTCCTTCTCCTCAGCCGGAACTTTATGGACATCCAGCAGACGAGACTCGTAGCTCTTCAGCGTCTCCTCTGCGTCTTTGGCGTTTCTGATCACCACGTCGATGGCCTTCAGCCTGAGAAGAAGAGGAAGAAACCCGCACTTGAGCACCAGCACATATCGCAGAACGACACGAGCGCCAAGAGAGCCGCACTTGTCCAGGTAGATGGACGACAGGCCGTAGACGTGGTCCATCCTCTTCTGAGTTCCGTCCAGCTCTGAGCAAAGCAAGGGGACGGAGCTCGAAGGCTGAGGGGAGGCCAGAACCTCCTCCGTCTTCTCGGTGATGGAGTTCAGTTCTTTCTTCAAGCCCTCCAGCTCAGACTGGACTTTCTGCCACCGGGAGAAGACAGGACAGGAGATTTATGTGAAAATATGACCTTTGAACGCAGAAGGTAGGCTAAGTGTGGTATTGCCGTGCAAAATGTGGTACTTTTTCTCATCTCACCATCTGCTCGGCGGTCTTCAGGGCGCAGGCTTTGAGCGGCTCCTTGTCGGCGAGCTGGCGAAGACGAGTCACTGTTCGATTCTCGCAGGCCTCCAGCCTCAGGCGGAGGTCCTTCAGCTTGTTCAGGTAAATCTTGCACACGGACTTGTCTTGTTCTCCTGGATGGAGAAGAACAAAGAATAAAAAGCTCTTAACATCCTAACATCTGTCTTCCTGCAATGGATGTCAAACCCAATTTCACTCTGGATTGAATGTAAACAGTCTGAGCCAGATTGAACATGCCCGTCATTCCGGTTAAGTCGCGTGAACGCCATCAGGGTGTATCAGCGCGCAGGAATTAGACGCCATGCTTGATTAGATCGTCCTACACAGACGTTCATTCGCTGGTGGACATGACATCCGTGCACGTGGGCCTCAGAGCCGTGACGAGCGCAGTTAGAAGGACAAACCGGTGAGGACGATGACGTTAACCAACGCAGGAATGCATCATGGCCGCACACGTAATCGCAAGCTACACACAACATTTCAACACACAAGGGGGACACATCAAGACATACTTGGAGACACTGGGAGACACACTGGGACAATACAGGACATGGTTGGACACACACGATTGGCACTGGGTGAAATAAGGACCCACTGGTTCACACGGGGACGTACTGACGGGGACATACCTGTCTTGGGCGGCACGTAGCCTGTAATGTGAAGCCAACAGTCAGCTGATTGAGCAGTCATGAAGTCTGACGGACTGACTTGAGGACGTCATGGACGGTTTGAAAGGGAAACAAAACGTCTGCTACAAGGAGGGACGCACCTTGCTCCACCGTGCTGACCAGCGTGTTGTAGTGCTGGCTGGCCTTGTTGTAGCTGGACTCCACCTGCATGCGGTCCTCGGCTCCGAACGTCTGGGAGTCCTGGCTGTCCCTCAGGAAGTCCTGGTAGTGCTGCTCCAGGTTCCTCAGGGCCAGCCGGTACTCCTCCACCGTCAGGGTCTTGAACTGACACACAACGAGGATGAGTTTGTCCTGCTAAGGGCTAAGAGGACGGTCTCTGGTGTTACCATGGAGATGTTCCAAGTGTTGATGATATGGATGTCTCGCGTGAGGTACTGGCAGGACAGGAGGCTCCTCAGGTCCACATACAAGGTCTGCCACAAGGTCTGCAGCTTCTGCAGGTTTCCTTCCAGCCTGAGGAGGTGAAGAGGAGGATGGTTAGCATTTGTTTTTTTTTGCTTTAAAGTTATCTCTTTTGGGGGGGTTGCTCCTCACCCGGTGATGCTGTTCACGGCGTCCTTGTTGGTGGGCGGGATCAGGAAGCAGATAGATGGCACGGATGCCTCGCTGCCCTCGCGGTTGAGCACCTTCCACTTGTACGGCTGGGAGTTGTTGAGCAGAGCGCACTCGTCCCCTCTGTGGACGGTGATCTGGAGGATGCGTAGAAGATGCATCAGCGCCATCTACTGGCGAACGGCGGCTTCAAACGCTCCGTCATACCTCCATCTGCTTGAAGTCGCACGCCGCCTGGATGGGCAGCTTGTTCTTGATGGGGGTGGCGGGGTTGCGCGGCTTCAGCTGCACCACGGTCTTGGCGCGGCGCTTCAGGCCTTCTAGGTGAGTTCTGAACTCGCTCAGCTGCTCCTTCTCGTCCTGGAAGCGACGCCCGAGAACATCTCAAAACCGACAGACAAAAACGACAAACTAATGAACTCACGGCGGCGTCCTGCAGGAGGTCCTCCAGCCGTGTGACGGTGGTGGAGCGCTCGCACGTGTACTTCCTCTTCATGGTGTCCTGCATCTTCTTCAGTTTGTCCTCAGCCTCTTTTACATCAGCAAAAAACTGCACCGGGAGGAGAAACGCATTGATAAGAATTGCTCGTCTGACTTTTTTAATAGACTGTGAATTTGTGAGAAGACAAAGGAAAACCAGAACAAGGGCAACAGAACACCACCAGAAATATGGAGCTGGCCCGACCAACTTGATATTCTGGTTCTACCGACCTCTGGGGCAGCACGCTAAGGTACTAGTAGGCTGTTTCTGACCACAGTGACCTTGCTGGGTCACTCCAGGTGGCCTGACCAACTCGATATTCTGGTTCTACCGACCTCGGGGGCAGCACACTAAGGTACTAGTAGGCTGTGTCTGACCACAGTGACCTTGCTGGGTCACTCCAGGTGGCCTGACCCACTCGATATTCTGGTTCTACCGACCTCGGGGGCAGCACACTAAAGTACTAGTAGGCTGTGTCTGACCACAGTGACCTTGCTGGGTCACTCCAGGTGGCCCGACCAACTCGATATTCTGGTTCTACCGACCTCGGGGGCAGCACACCAAGGTACTAGTATGCTGTGTCTGACCACTGTGCACCTTGCTGGGTCACTCCGAGTGGCCCAACCCACTCGTTATTCTGGTTCTACCGACCTCTGGGGTGGCACACCGGGGCTAAAAGAGTGTCCAACAATGGTGTACCTTGCTGGGCCAGGTTCCGTGTTCGACGGCAAGCTCATCATAAGAAATCGTCTGGTGTTTTGAAGAGAAGGATCTAAACTGCACTGAAAGGCCAAGTTTTCTGGTGGGCTACTGTTTATGTTTAATCTTCGAGTGTGACATCTTTCTGTGTACTAAATATCTCACGTCACCATGTGCAAACGTGCGGCTTAGCTGTGGATGAATCTGTTTGTCTTTTAACATTTAGTGGATGCGGCTTCGATACTGGTGGGTTCTTTAGTTTTGAAAATTACGGTAAATAGTTTCTTAGCATACCTACATGTGCGGCTTCAGAAAAGATCCAAGTGGAATACTCATTCACTATGTGGCCCTGACTGGAAGAAGTTAGGACACCCTGGTGTATCACATGCACAGCCAAGATGAACCCACCTGGAAGTAGGCGGTGTTCTCCTTGAGGTGGCTTTCGATGCAGCAGCACAGCTGGAGGATCCAGCTCCACTGAGTCTGCAGCGCGGCAGTAAAGGCCTGCAGAAGGGAGCCGACGTCACCTCATGTTTGCAAGGAGAGGGGGCGGGCCGGTGTTTGAGGGGACCTTCTTACCTCTATGGTCTTCCTGGCGGGGTGTCCGTCTCTTAGCAGCTTGTCTCCCGTCACCTGGACGCCGTTCATCTTCTTCTCCCGCAGCTCCAGCTCCCTCATCAAACCCTGTGGACGCGACATGAGACGACGGTAAAAATGTAACCCACCCCCACACCTCTGCCCCAAGCGGGCGCCACCCGGGTTACCGAGTAGTTGTCCTTCTTGGCCGCCACGTTGGTGTTGCGCTCGCTCCAGTCGTAGTTGACCTCCTCTTCCTCCTTCTCGTTGAGCCACATCAGCTCCTTGGTGGCGGCGGTGACAAAGGCGTGGAGCTGGTCCAGGTGGCGAAGGCGTGCCTTGGAGGCGTTCTGAGAGTGCAACATGGCGTGCGCACATGACTGGGTTGTCTTTGGCAGTGTCTAGCACAGGTGACGTGTTGGTAAGACTCACCAGAAGCTTCCCGTACTGAAGGTCGAGTTTGCTCAGGTAGTCGCGGTAGGCGGCTTTACTCGCGGGTGAGACCTGACTCTGCAGCAGGGAGGTCACAGTTTAACGCCAAAGCCTGCACAAGGTGAGCTACTGCCGCTAACAGTCATCACCTCATCCGCCTTGGCCCTTTCGATCTTGGAGCGGAACTCCTCCACAGACAGGTGCAGCCCGCGGTGGCTGCCCAGCTGCGATTCCACGGTGGGCAGATCGGATCCCCACTCGCCCTGGTCCACCCGCCGCTGGTTCTCCTCCACCCAGCCCAGCAGGTCTTGCACGTAGCGCAGTGTGACCTCGTCCAGCTCAGGCCGAAGCCTGACGGGGGCCTGCTGCAGGACCTGGACCTGCTGGATCGGGGTCATGGGAATCTGTGCAGTGGTCACGCCCGACTTGAGGCGCAGGTTGTACTCGCTGCGGAGGTTCACCAGCCGCTCGTGGAGACGATACACTCTGGAACATTAGCCACATGGTCTGGGAATTACTTAATAATTCATTTCATTTTTGTATTCAAAATGAATAATTATGTAATAATTAAAAAGGAACGAAAACAATCCCAACTGCAACCCGATCCCAGCCTGAGAGATTTACCTGCGGTACATCTGCTCGGCCTGCAGGTGGCGCCCGTCCTTCAGCATCTGGACGTCGTTGAAGAGGAAGCGAATCATCCCCTCTGCTTTCTCCAGGTCCGCCTCCACCTCGGCCGTGTGCTGGGCGGGCTTGCCCGAGCTCAACATCCGCACGTCCTGCCAACGGAGCGGTGATGTCACTTCCTGTTGTGATATAACGTGGACGCCGCGGGGCCTCACCGTTTGCAGCAGCGTCTCCGCCTGGTTGAGCTGCTCCTCGCACACCCCCGACTCCGTCTGGACCTTGCCGACGATCCTCTGAAGTCGCTCCAACCTGCGGCGGGAAGAGAGTCAGGTGTAAAGGATCATAAATCAAACCGGCTTGAGTGAAGAGTCGGGGCACTCACGCCGTGCTCTGGCGCGATTTAAACTTAAAGTCGTATCCCTGATGCATGAACGCCATGGCGGCCTCCCTTGCAAGTTGCAGCGCAGAACCACAATAACTGAGCAACCGCCTTGCTTGTCTGGTGATTCTGCGTGCAAACTCGGGTGGCCGCTGTGATGCCGACGGCAGCCGTGTCATGAGTTTCCCTTTTCCGACCGAGGAGATGAGTCATGTCGGTGGTCACACTGTACCGACCTCATGACTCCTTTATCTGTGTGCTCTTTGGGTTTGTTTTATCGACAGGGGGGGCTGGGAGGTGGACTTGCCTCTCAAACTCCATCCTGAGGAGTCGCTCCCGCTCCAGGATGGCCACGTGCAGGCGACCCCATTCCTTCTCAACGTCTAAAGGGTGGTGGCCCGGCGGCACCTTGACGTGGCCTGCCTGGACCGCGCCCTGCCAGACACACACACACGTTTATTTGTGCTACCTGCTCACCCTCACATTATAATGGGAACACAGTTTGTGTCAATGCAGCTTGTCATTACAAACCAGTACAGTAGATGGCACCGTAAGACGCTCTGGATTCTCTTTTTCAAAAATAAGCGACAAATCTAGCGACCTTTTCTGGGCTTATTGGCCACATATTATGGGAATAAAATCATTATATTATGGGAATAAAGTTGTACAAGACGAAAATTTAAATAGTTAGAACATTTTTAAAAACAGCAGAAAATGGGGGGAAAAAAAGCCTGTAATTTTTACAATATTATTATACAATTCAGTAAAATTGGTCGTATTCTCACTATGAAAAAGTCACAATTTTGCAAGAATAAACTCGTAATATTATGAGGGAAATTAATGTTTTCTTCATAATACAGTTGAAAAATATTGTAATATTATGAAATAGGAAAAAAACTGCTGTTTTTACAAGATTAAAGTTAATATATTAAAGGGGAAAAAAGAGGAAAACTCAATAAAAAAAAACAACAATTTTACATAATAAACTTGTTATATATAAAATAATGTACTTTTAGTAGCATAGAGTTGAAATATAAATATGTATAAAAGTGTTATTTTTAAAAGCAGTAATATTATGACAAAACAAATAAAGGGTAAAGGTTAGGTAACTAAAAAAATAGTTTTTGAAACAAGTTATGTGAGAATAAAGTCAAAATATGGGAGTCAAGTCTAAATTGCAAGGATAAAAACGGATTTTAACAGGAAAATAAACTTTAAAAACTTGCCGTGATTTTACGAGAATAAAGTCAAAATATTTGGAGAATAAATTTCAAAATTTTAAATACGAATAACTTGTAGTATTATGAGAAAAATGAATTTTAATAGCATAGAGTTGAAATATTAAAGACAAAAAAGTAGTAATACTGTGAGAAATTATGAGGGGTTTTTTAATTCATTTTTTGAAGTAGGTTGCAAAAAAGTTCAAATGTTGTGAGATTTAGGTTAAAATATTAAGAGACTAAAGTCATAATTAAAGATAGAAAGACTTTTGTAATTTCAAAGAATTAAGTCACTTTTTTTCCCCCAAAAAAGCAACAAATCTAGCGACTTTTCCTGGCCTGATACACGTATTGCTCTTCTCAACGAGCAGGGGGTCCCGCTACGGGTCCTTGTGTGCTTGCTTGTCATCACTGTTTGCTGCTATAAAAATGCCATGCACGTGCGTCACGGACAATTATGCAAATGGTGATGTCATCAGGGCTGCCTTTCCCCCCACCCCCGCCCCCGCTCACCTCGAGGGACTTGAAGATGTGTTTGGATCGGTTCTTGTCCGCCTCCTTGGCGGGGAGCTCCGTCTCCTTAAATTTCAGGAACTGACGCCAGAGAACCTGGAGAAGGACGCGGGGACGTAAGTTAGCGACGTGCGTTTGCGGGACGAAGGAGCAAGCGGCAGCGGGGGCCCGCCGGGTACCTCGATCTCCTCGTAGCTGGTGGGGAACTTGCGCTCCTCAAAGACGAGAACGTGATGCCGGATCCACTGCAGGAGCATGGTAACCAGCTCGTAGTACTCCGTCCAGCGCAGCTCCAGCTCCTACCCAGCGACGAGTGGCGTTAACTTTGATTTTTAGGTTCCTGTCTAAACCCCCGGCCCCTAAGTATCCCACCACGGAACTTACGTTGGCTTTGACGCCGTCCTGAGCGTCCGGCACCCGCGGCATGACGTCATACAGCGACGAGACATACGTGATGATGGATTTCTCGTCAGGTTGCGACACATCCACATCTGGAAGCAAAGACGATGGCATTGTTTCTTATTTAGGCAGGTGGCGCCGTCCGCCTCCTCACCTTCGGGGTCCAGCAGCCTGGTGACGCCCAGCTCGCGCTCAGCCACGCTGAAGGCCTGCTCCAGGTTCTGCTGGTTGGTCTGGCGGCCCACTTGGTCCAAGTCGATGAGCGCGGGCCTGTTGAGGAACATTTGGCGCCGCCGTTAAGGCGTGAAGGCTGTCAAGTGCTACTTAGTGTGTCTGGAGGACAGGAACAAGACGGAACACGCGTGGGCAAGACCGCAGAAGCTTCAAATTCCCCAAAGATTTGATAAGCAAAGTCTGATAGCAAGCAAGCACAAGCAAGCACGGCGCATCTTGCAGATGATTCAAAAGACCCCAAAGACGACAGTACGCGCCAGTCCTCCTCCGTGTAGCACGCCCGTGTGTAGGACAGTCTGTCCCTGCTCACTAATCACCTGATCACTGTTATCACTGTCACCAGCAGGTGCAGTAGATTCTCAGAAAGCAAACAAGACCCGGCATTCATGATATGCACGCTCTTAAGGTTGTGCAATTGGCCAATTACTTGAAAGGGGTGTGGTCCAAAAAATTGCATTGTCTGCTGTTGACTTTACAAACGCAAAACTATTTTGTACAAACTTTTTTGTTTCTAGGATTTGGCAAGCCTGTGAGGTTGGGGGTCATCTCAAACTGTCTGCGGCCCTTGGACCCAAAAAGAACAATTTTACTCTCATCAGCCCACAAAATGTTCCTCCATTTCTCTTTAGGCCAGTCGATGTGCTATTTGGCAAATTGTAACCTCTACTGCACATGCCAACAGCGGAACTTCGCGGGGGATTCTTGTAAGTAGATTATCTTCCCACAGATGTCTTCTAACTGTCACAGTACTTACAGGCAACTCCAGACTGTCTTTGATCATCCTGGAGCTGATCATCGGCTGAGCCTTTGCCATTCTGGTTGTTCTTCCATCCATTTTGATAGTTGTCTTCCGTTTTCTGCCACATGTCTCTTCTGCCAAATATTTTTTGCACCTCTTCATAAGTTTTCCCCTCTCCAATCAACTTTTTAATCAAAACTTTTCTGAACAAAGTCTCGAGGGACCCATTTTCCTCAGGCTTTCAAAGAGAAATGATGTTGAACAAGTGCTGCTTTCATCCCTAAGTAGGGGCCACCTGATTCTCACCTCTTTTTTCACTACATTGATCACTGATTGAAGGCCACGCTGCCATTTTTTGAACACGCCCCTTTCAGCTAATTGGCCAATTGCACATCCTTAAGGGCGTGCATATCATGATTTTTTTTCAACATCGTACTATTAAGAGTGCTTAACTTCTTCTCTTTTGAGGTTTTTTTTTTTTTTTTACATAAACAGTATCCCAGATGAGGACCAGAGTGTGTCGCCATAAAACCCCACAGTCCTTGAACGCCTTGGGGCGGCCAAGCTTTTCTGGGTGGCGAAGGTGTCACCTGTGTCTGTGTATGATGGCGTTGAAGAGCTTGCCGTCCCGCCAGCTGCTGGTGAAATTGTCGCAGCGCAGGCCCGGGTAGCCCTCCACCATCCGCTGGGACCACAGCAGCAGGCGCTCCTTGGCCGTCATGTCGTCCGACTGGCCGTTGACCTGAATGTCGGAGATCTGCGGGGAGGGAAGGAGAAACGTTCTAAAGCGGAGTGAAAGTCTTTCCACCACACAACAGAAGTCACAAGAAATGAGTCACCGATCACGTTAAAAAAAGGGAATGTTGCCGCCACAGAACTACATTTCTGGTAAATAAATACAATTTGTATTTATTATTATTATTCTACACTTTCTTTTCATTCCATTTGAACTATTTTTTATAACAGGATTAGTTTGAATTGCATGAAATAAAATAAAGTAAATACAAATCAAATCATAAGTAAATACATAAGAAATTAATGTAAAGTGAACAAATTAAAATTGAAAAAGTAGTAACAGTTGAATACAATGAAAATGAATCAAATTTAATTTCAAACAAAATAAAGGAAAAGAGTAAAGTCAAATAAAGTAAGATTTAAATAAAACAAAGACAAAATTAAAATATGGAAAATACAAAAATATAACAAATAAAAATAACTACAAATAAATCATAATATAATACATGAAATAAATCCAATAAAATAAAATGACTAAAAAAAAGAAAAATTAAATGAAGAAAAGCAAAATAAAACATTTTATTTAATTAAAAAAAAGTACAACTAAATGTCAAACGCAGAAGTAGAAATATAGAAAACCAATAAATAAAAAAGTAAAAAAACCAAAATACAATTTATTTAAAAAAGAGTCAAATAAACCAACTAAAATGGTAAAGTAAAATAAATTAAAATAAGATTTTTTTATTAATAATAATAATGAATACATCTATATTAATAATAAATCAATGAAAAGTAAATAAATACACCCGGTCTAAGTCGTTGGAAAAAGAGAACTTGAAGTTCTGCATTGACTTCAGTTTGGTGTTTGCGCTGATGAATCATGCAAACGTTTGCAGGGAAGCTTGGAGGAAGCCACTTTTTTCCAACAAAGGAGGGGAAACCCTCGCAAAGTATGATTCAGACTGGCCATGGAAAACGGCCCTCCGCCCTTTTTTTCTTGAAAGGGCATCCACTTCCTTCTTTTCATCAACTCAAATATCTCTTGGTTGCTTTTGGCCTTCAAAATGAGATGTAAGCTCTGTGAAGACGCCAGCCGGGTGCGGCGGGAGCTTTTGGGTCCTTCCCACCACAGTTTGAGGCCGTCGCGCCCACGCCTTTGCCCCCCCCCCTTTGGTTTTCCCGAGGGGAGCGGTGAATCACATCCCGCTTCCCAACGTGACCATTATGCCCGTTTTAGCCTAAAATGAAAACATGTGAACTCCCGCCGCTGCCAGAGCGTCTCGCCATGAAACGCTGCATTCTCATTCGCCGATGAAGGCAGAAATGAAATGTGTGTGTGTGTGTGAGAGAGAGAGAGACGCCACCGTGCTTTAAAAGTCTATTTCAGAAGCTTTTTGCAGAAATGGTGAAAATAGCCGAATGTGAAAACCAGCAGCGTACTCAAGTGCAGCACTTTAGTACCTGGAAGTGAAGAATGATGGTCCATATGAGGCCCAAGGTCAACTTGGGGTTTCCGTCAGCGATGTCGTCATTCCGGATGTTGACCAGTTTGACCTTTGAAGGGCCACAAACATCACTTTTAACCAACTCGTGGCCCGCGGGGAGCGAGGAATCATCATCTCGAAGTGAAAGGAAATGAGAACCTGTCTGTGCTTGAGGAAGTCCAGCGCGATCTGAACGTTCTGGAGCTTGTGGAAGCGCATGCGCCCTTTCTCCCGTGGCTGCAACACACCAGAGGACACAAACGTCGGACGGAGAAACGTCCACAGGCGAGTAAAAACCAATCTCAGCAGGCAAACTCCAAGCGTCATTCCGAGATGGGACGGTGGACCCGCGTGACGTCTGCAGGTTTCAGGCGGAGGCGTGAGGATGGACCTGACACACTTCTGGTTTCCTCGCTCCGGTTTATGGTCATGCATCAGTCGTGAGTGCAATGAACTTTTATAGCAGCACTACTTGGAAGCACTACAGTAACGACATTCCGACATGTTGGATGCAGCAGGAAAACACGTCGCGTGCAGACAAGTATGTTTTTTTTGGTTTATTTCATTAAAGCAGCCAAAAGTATCCGTCACTAGTGTAGCGTTACCTTGCTAGCTACGCTATGCTACCGAAACCTCTTTTTCCCGTCACTGGTTTTTAATGGCCAATTTTGGTTTTTAATGATATTTAAGAAAAAAAGATTTGGTGGACTTTCAAGTTCTTATGCTGACGTGTTTTGACTATTTTATTTTGGATACACAATATTTGTTCTAAATAAATACATAAGAATATGATTTTTCAATTATGTTGTTAATTCATTAATAATTCTATTTTATTCATTTTTTAACCTTTATATATTCATTAATAAAAAAATATATATATACATATTAGGCCGCACGTTGGTCGAGTGGGTAGCACGTTGGCCTCACAGTCAGGAGGTTCAGGGTTGGGATCTCCGTTGGGCATCTCTGTGTGGAGTTTGCATGTTCTCCCCGTGCGTGTGTGGGTTTTCTCCGGGTACTCCGGTTTCCTCCCACATTCCAAAAACATGCATGTTATCTTCATTGGCTGCTCTAAATTGTCCATTAGAGTGTGAATGTGAGTGTGAATGTTTGTTTGTCTATATGTGCCCTGCGATTGGCTGGCGACCAGTCCAGGGTGTACCCCGCCTCTCACCCAAAGTCAGCTGGGATAGGCTCCAGCATCCCCACAACCCTAATGAGGATAAGCGGTACAGAAAATGAACGAATATGTATATTATTTTGGATATACCATTTCTTTTTAAATAAATACATGGTAATTTCATTTATTACATAAAATTACATTTTTCATCATTAAAATTATTCATTGTAGTGATTTTTAAGGTTTTTTAAATTAATTTTTCATATTATTTTATATATTAAAAATATATATATTATTTGAGATATACCATTAAAAAAAATAAATACATGGTAATTTCATTTATTAAATTAAATGACATTGGTAATAATTCAGAATCTTCATTGTAGTAATTTTTAAAAAGTAAATTCATTTTTTATTGATTCATTCAGTTTTTAAATACATATATTTATATTTTGGATACACGATATTGTGAGTGGACGCTTCATTAATTAGAAATATGATTTCATAAATTAGATATTAATTATTTTTTACGAATTAGAATTGCTATTTTTATCATGTTTTATCATATTCTTTTATTTTGTTTGGTACTGTGTGTTTTAATTTGGTAGATTTTATTTTGGACGCACAAAAAAACAAAATATCATATTAAACATTGTGTGTGTATTTATTATGATTCATGATATTTATGACTTTGTATTCACTTTGAATGAAATAAATAGCTTTATAGAATTGTTGTTCTTTTTGATGTTAAATTGTGTTTTATTTCTTTTTTTGACATCGTGGCACACCCAACGCATGAGAGAAATCTTTTCGTGAGGATCTTTTTTTTAATGTCAATTATTTACCCGAAAATACTTCAAAATAAGAGCGAAGACGACAAAGTTGCAGGATAAAAAGGGCGACGGGGTGGGGGGGTTGGGGGGCATGCGGCAGGCACACCACTCACCAACCGCACGTTCCTCACTAGGTGGCGTTCCCTCGGCTAGCACGGCAAGAGCATCACAAGAGAGGAAGGCACAGGGTGGGGGTCGGGGGTCAAAGGTTAGCAGAGGGCAAACACCAGCCAAGATGGCGGCCGAGAAGGAAAATTAGTCAACGCATGCGACACAGTCAACAACAGTAGAAGAAGAAGACAGCACAGGAAGCCGGGGCGGGTGGGGGTTGGGGGGCTGGGGGCGGTGGGTCCACGGGAAGTCAGAGGCGTCGGGAAAGGTGAAAGGTCAAAGGTAGCTTCTCACCAGCGTCTCGCCGGAGAGCACCTCCAGCAGGGAGATGAGGTTGTGTCCATCGCGAAGGTCCTCGTAGAGGTCGCTGACGTGTCGTTGGGCCTACAAACACAACATGGCTATTATTATGAGTACTACTCATAGTAACAGTACTAGTAGTATTACTAGTAGTAGTAGTAGGATTAGTAGGAGTAGTAATATTTGCATGATACTGGTGGTGAAAATATTAGAAACACTGCCCCCTACTGGTCTGGGGTGCAACGAAGGAAAATAAAAGTGTAAACAAAAACTAAAATGATATAATAATAATAATAATAATAATAATAATAATAATAATCATCATCATGACTTGAGGTCCCCCGGGGGAGCTGGAAGAGGTGGCCAGGGACCAGGAAGTCTGGACTTCCTTACAGACGTAAAGAAGTCGTCACGGGAGCCAGCCCTGGAGGTGGGGCATGACGGGGGGATCTGGTGGCCGGGCCGAGGCCGGGCCTGCACCCATGGGGTCCGCCCTCACATGAGCTCACAACTCGTGGAAGGGGCTGAAAGGGTCGGGTGCAGAGTGAGCTGGGCGGCGGTCGGACCCTCGTCTTCAGAAGCTAGCTCTTGCCGGGTGGAATCTCTCTGGGGGGGAAGGAGCTGGAGCCTGAGTTCTGGGTAGATTCTGGTCGGACTCACCTTGACACACAGCAATGGCTCTGGAACCAGTCCTCTTTGAGAGGGTTTCCCTTGTTCTGGGGGACTTCAACACGTAGGCGGTACCAGTGATGCCTGGAGTGACTGAACCTGATTTGAACCCAAACAGCGTTCTGTTTATTGGACTTCGGTGCTCGTCAGATTGTCCACATGTTCAAGCATTTGGGTGTCCACCCTGGGCCGCAGTTCGATTGCCTACTTGTGGTCGTGTCGTCGGACTTGCGGCCAAATGTTTTTGGACATACTTGGAAGACCTCCTCAATCCCATCCACATGTCTTCGAACAAGGAAGCAGTGTCTGGGGTCTCCACGGTGGGCTCTTCCATCTCAGGGGCTGAGGTGGTCAAATAACTCCTCGGTGGCCGGGTCCCGCGGGTGGATGAGATCCGCCCGGAAGTCCTTAAGGCCCTGGATGCTGTGGGCGTGTCTTGATTGACATGACTCTGCAGTGGTGCATGGACATCAGGGGCGGTGCCTCTGGATTGGCAGACTGGGGTGGTAGTCCCCCTTTTTAAGAAGGGGGATCTGAGAGTGTGTTCCAACTACACAGTAGGTGATATGGGGTGTCGGACGATCGGTCAAGTGGTTAGCATGGAGATCTGGGTTCGAATCTCCGCTTGGCATGTTCTTCCCATGCGTGGGTTTTCTCGAGGTACTCCCACATTCCAAAAACATGCATGATAGGTTAATTGGTGACTCTAAATTGTCCACAGGTATGAATGTGAGTGTGAATGGTGGTTTGTTGTGTGCCTTGCAATTGACTGGCTAAGTCAGCTGGGATAGACTCCATCATGACCCTAAAGAGGATAAGTGGCAAAGAAACTAGATGGATGTCTATTGTTTTGAATAATAGGAGTGGAAAGGTGACCATAGGGGTGTTATTTCATGTCTAGAGGGCTCTAATAATGTTAAAGCCCACATTTAGAAGGTTGTAAACACTTTTTTATGCTATACTTATCAAAATATGATATTTGTATTTGTTTGGACACCCTTGATGTAGGACATTATTCCTGCTGTCAGGTTAACGTGTTCCGTTTGTCCGTTTCTTAAACGTGACATTGAATGTGTCAGGGATGAAATGAGGTGGAGGAGCAGGGAAGCGGATTGGTGACGCGAGCGAGCGGGCTTTATCACTCGGGGAGAAAAACAAAAAGATGGAAGCGGACAAGAACCTACCTCAGCCTTCCAGTGCTGGCGGGAAAATTCGGGACGGGTGTGGAGGATGGAAGGAGACAGGAAAGGGATGAGAAAAGATCGGAAAATGAAAGTGTGCAGAGAAGTTGTGTGCGTGGTCTAGCCCCGCCCCTTATCGAATGCGGAAGGACCACTTTGATACTTCCCTACATGATGTGCGGGGGTGTCCAAAGTGCGGCACGGGGGCCGTTTTTGGCGTGTGGCTGTTTTTTTTTTACCGGGAATTCATAATTCAAGTCATAGAAATAGAAAAAACAGAAATGGGAAAAAAATTGCTGTCATTTTAGGAGAATGAAGTCAAATAATGAAGAGAAAGAGTCCAAAGTACAAAGAAAAAAGACCATTTATGAGAATAAAATTGGAATTTTGTGTGGAAAAATTGTCATTTTACTAGCCGAAATTTATTATTAACAAAACATATAATATTGTTATTAATAGGAAAATATTAACAAAATGGATTATTTCACAAACAAAACTAAAAATTACAAAAATGAAGAAAAAGATATAAAACTATGATGTCATTTTAGTAGCATAAAGTAGAAATTATTTTACAAACAAAACTAAAAGTTGTCATTTATGGAAAAGGTGGTGGAAAATGTTATGATATTATGGGAATAAATATTCATAAAATATACAAAAATGAAAAAAAGGAGGATAAATAATATCATTGTAGTTGCTAATCTTGAAATATTTAAGAAAAAAATAAATTTTATATACATTTTTTAAAAGTAATACAAATAATAATTTTAAATAAATTATTAAAAAGTCATAATATTATGAGAAATTCAAAAACGACATTTATGGAGGAGACTGGGGAAGAAGTTGAAATGTTGCAAAAAGAAAATGTACAAAAATGAAGAAAAAAGTTGAAAAAACACAAGGAAAATTTGTTTTTTAAAGACCAATAATATCCTTTTTGCCGCAGTTTTTCTTGAAATATATCTCACTTATCATATTTGACAAAACATGAGTTGCATTCCTTCATTTTTCATGATGTGGCGAAAGTTTGGGAAAGGTTTGTAATTTCAAGATGCTATAATTTTAAAAAGCCAAAACAGGCCCCTGGGCCGCACGTTGGACACCCCCCTTGCATTTTGCAGCACAAGCAGTCCAAGAACTGCCATTTGGGTCCAACAAAAGTGGAGCGGCGTCGTGCGGGACGTTATTGTTGTGTCACATGACCCTGATGGAGTAAGGATGTTCCCCTTTTGACTAGAAAACCTGAAAGTGAGTCATCTCCCGCATCGTCTCGTTTCCGCGGAGACGGCCCCGGCGTGATATAAACAAGCGGTGCTTGGCGTGACGCTATCACGCGGAGCGTCGTTAGCCTTCGCGCTAACACATGACCCATTCATTCGGCACGCTTGCAGAAAAATCCGGACGATCGACCTTGTCCTTGGAATGAAAAATCAGTTCAGCAAACGACCTCGGAGCAAAAAAGACAAAACAAATGAATGCAAAATGTAACCTTTACTGTATTTTTATTCTGTTCTCTTATTTTTATCTTCTCACCTCCACTGATTGATTGTTTTATTCTGTGATTACGTTTATTATGACATTTTTGGACAGAAGGCAAATTTCCCTTGGAGATGAATAAAGTATTCCAACTCTGACATACTTATTTTATTTTATTTATTTTTATTTGGACGTCTTTTGTTTTATTTATTTGTATGTATTTTATTTTTTTATTTATTTGGCGCTCTTGTTTTGAAGGTGGGTGAGTTTGACGATTCGGGTCGAATGGCGCTTCCATTTTGAAGGCTGATGAGTTCGTATTTTTATTTTTGCTGGGTTTTTTGTAACTTTTTTTAGCTATTTCTATTTAAAAAAAAATTATTTTTTTTCTATTATTATTATTTCTATTTTTATTGTTAAGTTTCTTCTTGTTAAACAGCAACATTTTTCTCTTGATATTTTGACTTTATTTTTTTTGGTTATATTTTTGAACTATTTCAAAGTTCCGTATCTTAAATGATGATATTATTTCAATAATATTTCCAGTTAATTGTCATGATATAAATGATTCCCCTACCTAATTTCCCAAAAAATACAACCTTATGTTGTTTTGTTCCTCCTAATTTTACTACTTAAAAAATACAGATATTCTTCTTTAACATTTCAACTCTTTGCTACTAAAATGAATTATTTTTCCTCATAATATTGCAAGTTTATTCTTGTAATACTTTTTTCTCTTAATTTTTTGACTTTTTTTGTTTATTATTTTGACTTTATTTTTGTAAAATTATTATTTTTTTCCATTTCTGCTGTTCTTTTAATATTTTTTACAACTATTTCAATGTCCTTCTGGTAAATTTATTTGCATAAATATGACTTTATTCCCATAATATTCCCCAAGCAAATTTTCAGAAATGAGTCTGTTTCTCATAATATACATTTTTT
>QODF01000070.1:1180029-1296753 GCA_024372805.1 Oostethus manadensis | reverse complement strand
AATTTTATTATGACCTTATTCCCATAATATTTGACCTTATTCTGGTAACATCATCACTTTTTCTGCAACTTTTGTTTCGCGTTATTTCAATACAAAAAATGTCTTTTTTCCGTAATGTTGCAACTAAATGCGACTAAAATGATATTTGTTAGCTTATAACTTTTCTCTCTTAATGACATTTTCCTTTTTTGTTTGTTTTTATTAGTTTTCTTGCTAAGTTGTATTTTTAGAATGTGCTGTGGGCCAATAAAAACACAGCCGCGGGCTGCAAATGGCCCACGGGCCGCACTTTGGACACCCCTGCTGTATATTATACTAATTTTACGTGGCCAACCCTCAATTTCCGATACCGATTTGTGTAACATGACATATCCCCAGTGGTGGAATAAACCCATATCTGTTGAGAGAATCAGAAATTGGCTGTAAACAACATTGTAAAACATGGATAGAAAAGAGCTGCTGGCATGCATTAATAGCCAAACACGTTTGTTTTACACGCTTCAGATGCGGTTTGATGACGTCACGTGCGCCCCCATAAGCATATATACGACAATATTTTCAATCGGTTTTTATTATAGGGAGAAAAAACTACAGATATTACATTTTAACGGCAATATCGGTGGTCCGACGTTAATAAAAAATCTAAATGACACTTCATGTTTTTGCTAAATTATTTGTCGTGTACCAGTCCAGGGTGTACCCCGCCTCTCGCCCAAAGTCAGCTGGGATAGGCTCCAGCATACCCGTGACCCTAATGAGGATAAGCGGCACAGAAAATGAATCAATGAATTTGTTCCGTCAGTTTTGGCAGATTTGTTTTGCCCAAACCCATTTAAAAGGATTTCTAGAATAGCTTCAGTGACTTTTTGGATGCTGACGTATGGCTCTTCTCAACGAGCAGCGGGTCCGGCCGTGCCTTAAAGCACTGTCATGCTAGTGGCAGAAAAAAAAGCGTGTATTTGTTCTGCTTTTCATGTTTTGTGTGCATCGAATGCGCTCGAGGTTGTTTGGGCGCTCGTACCTTCACCAGGTGCTTGTTGACCCATTTGGTGAAGGTCTTCTTCTGGACCCGGTCCCGCTCGTCTGTGGGGAGGTGAGAAAAGACACAAGATTTATTAAAAACTTTTTTTATGACATTAATGACATGATTTTATTCATTTTTTATAATAATGTAAAAAAAAAAAAAAGACACCAAAAATCCTTGTTTGGTGGTGCGTTCAAGAGCGCTACAGTGTGTCCGAACGTCTCGGAAGAACATCAGTCATCCTGTGTGCAGGAACATGTTTCACCTTGCAGGACTCGCATTCCTCAGCACCGCACTAAAAAAAAAAAACCCAAACACCGCACCGTGCGTTGCACCGCCGTGCTTCCCGGGGGGACACAATGAAGCAGGTCATGTGACGGGACAAGTCTCGAGTTTGAGGCTCGTGTTCAGCCAGTGAAGCTTAATTGGCATGAAAGTAAACACAGTACACTAAAAACCCCCAAAAGACGCACTGGAGGACACGTTGCTGCTGGATGACGCAACACTGACACTCAAATCACACTTTTCATCACAGTCAAGTCCTCGAACGCCTCATCGGAATCAAATAAAAGCAGTCTGCGTGCGTGCGTGGCTGTGTTTCCTTGCTCCGTGCTGACCAATTAAAAGAGGAATGGTCATGACAGACATACAACGGGGGGCGTGGCCTGACCGCAGCCCACCGCCAATGTCTACCTTTCCTGGAGTCGGTGGGTTTGAGCATCCCCTGGTAGGGCGAGTCCTCCACGAAGACGCCGTCGCTGCCCAAGCTGTCCGAGGAGTACTGTCGGAATCTCTGCTGCTGCGTCGCCATGCCGACGCCCGATCGCAAGTCTTACAGCGGGAAGGAGCAGCGAGGACGTCTGTGCTTCAGCATGAAGGAGTGGGAGTGTTTCTGCCGCGGCTTCCTGAGTGCTTCCCTCTCCCCCCCCCCACGCGCTCGCTGGCGTTCCGACGCCACGCTTTTTGTTCCCTCTTGCACACACACACAAAAAAAGTCTGGCTGCAGGCGAGCGTGACACTCAACACCAGAGAGAGAGGAGAGTCTCCTCCCTGGACCAGCCTCGTGAGGGTGCAACCACACCCTGAAACAAACACCAAGTCCTCCAAGACCACCTGACACAAGTCCTCTGTCTCCATGCAAGGGGCAGTTTTAGTCCACATCTCGATACAGATCCAGATAATTTAGGTCGTTTTTACCTAGAAGGTTATGTTTTCCCTCAAAGCAGAACTGTGCAATAAAATGCCATAAATGTTCCGCAAGAACATCTAAGGAAATGTGCCAAGGGCAAAGGGAAAATCCATACAGTTTCAGTCCGCATCTTGGTACCGATGTGGATCCAGGAAGTTTGGGTTGTTTTCACCTAGGAGGTTATGTTTTCCTCAAAGCAGAACTGTGCAATAAAAATGCAAATGATTCCCAAGAAGATCTAAGGAAGCGTGGGAAAAGGGAGAATTCTAACAGTTTTAGTGCACACCTTGATAGCAATGTAGATCCAGAAAATGTAGGTTGTTTTTACCTAAGAGGTTATGTTTTTCTCTTAGCGGAACTGTGCAATAAAAAGACATCAATTCTTCCCAAGAAGATCGAGGGAAGCGTGGGCCAAAGGCAAACAGAGAATCGATACAGTTTTAGTCTGCATCGTAACACTGATGTTGATCCAGAAAGTTTAGGTTGTTTTACCTAGGAGGTTATGTTTTCCCTCAGAGCACAACTGTGCAATAAAAATGACAAAAAGGATTCCAAAGAAGATCTAAGGAAGCGTGGGCCAAAGGCAAAGGGAGAATCCTAACACTTTTAGTCCGCATCTTGATACTGATGTTGATCCAGAGAGTTTAGGTTGTTTCTACCTAGGGGCTAAGTTTTCCTCGAAGCACAACTGTGCAATAAAAATGACAAATGATTCCCAAGAAGATCTAAGGAAGCGTGTGCCAAAAAGACATCAAATTGGAGTGAAGTTCCTGGATTATTGAGCCGAAATAGCAGCTACTCTCTTATTTCATCTTCAGTAAGGCGGAATTCCTTACATTTTTATGAGTCCAGGATTTTTTCTTGTACATTTTAGGGAAAATCCCCCCAAAAACACAAATAACAGCATTCATTAAAAACCGTTCACCAACAATAAGTGGACCAGAACCAGAACCAAGCAGTGCAGTTGTAGCGATTACAAAAGCTGGAACAATGTGATTCCCACGGTTATCTGGCTTTGATTCTTTCATCAAAGCCTTCGACGGACAAAGCCGACCCAAAACCGCGGCACCAAAGCCGAGCCATCGCGTGTGCTCCGATTCCAGAAGCTTTGTCTCCCCAAAAACAACACATTCATTCCTCAGTGAGACACCTTCACTCATCAAAGACCCAACAAGTGGATTCTTAGGATGCTTCCACAGGGAGGCGGCTTGTCGGAACAGGAGAGGCAGGGAGCGGCTCCACCTTCTCCCGACCCCAGACCCACCTCGACAGCCTCCTGCTTGCAGACGTCGCATTTTACCAGCACTCTTGTCTTATTTTGCATCAAGTGTACCGTTTTTGACTTCCGAGCTCGTTTCGGCGAAGCATTCCATCGAAGGGCACGCCCCCCGGCGCCTAGTCCCGCATACGGTGGGGGGGGCTCCCGCTTTACACGGCGATAAAAACGCTCCAAGCCAATAAAAGTGCGCTTGTGCAAGTGAAAGCACGCGTGTCCGTCACTGGGAGGGCAGGAATGTCAACCGGCGCCACCCAGGTACCCGTTCACCCGCCGGAGGCCGCCCACCAGACCCCCAGGCATCGAGCTGGCACCCAAACACACGGCCAGCTGTGTTATCGGTAACGTGTGCGGAATGCGCCGCGCCGAGATAAGCGGATGGAAAATTCACTCGAGAAGTCAAAAATCCCAGGGCATCTTCAACTCCCGCTGGGTTTTATCTTCAAGGTCATTCTGAGAAATGTGCTAATGAGTTTTCTGGTGGTAAACACATACTTATTGTTTTTAAAATAGACGGCCATGATGCATTTAAGCAAACAAAACAGAAAAAAAGTCAAAAACTAATGACTAACAACAGAGCGTAAAATAAGCTCGTCTTTCAGGGAGCGTTGTCTCCCTCTAGCGGTTTGCAGCTGCAATGACAAGTGGCTCCTCTGTTTAAAGACTTCGTGGAACTTTTCTACTCGTCCAGCGCTTTAGTTTCCGTGCAAAAACCCGACTAAGTGGTCCAAGGTCACTCGGGGAGGGGGAAATCCCAGATTAGCCTCTACTGTACGCTACAAAACAACAACAATTGGGTCCTGTTCGGAGAAGTTAATTCCAGATAATATGATGATGATGATGATGATAAGAATTGAAGAAAAGGGCACGCCCACGTGTTTGAAGTGTGGTCGTGACGTCACAACCACACACCAACCATCCTGCTCGCCGGGTTGGGTGAGGAAAACACCCACACAAAAAAAACCACCGCTCGTTAAGCTAATTATAATCGTCGTGACGTCACGGTCACCGCCTCCAAATCAGGTGGGCGGCGCCGCGCCCCAGCGATCCCGCGCAAGCCCCTCCCCCTCCGCCTCGGGGCGAGCCAACGTACCTGCGCAGCACATGCGGCTGTAAAGGTGCGAGCCCACTTCGGCGCAGCTCATTTCGTGGATGTAATTCGTCCTCCGGTACGCGAGTCCGCCCTGGAAGAGGGCGGCCATCGCCTCGTCCGCACGAGCCATGACGGCGCGCTGGAGCGGGGGGGACAAAGCGCGGAGATTTGGCGCCCTCGCTGCAAGTTTGGTTTCGCGAGGTCCGGGGAGGAGGAGAAGGAGGAGGAGGAAAGTTCTGAGAGCCCCGCCCACTCCGTGCGTAAAAACCTTCCATTTACGCACGGACACATGAGCGCTCCCGAGACTGCTTTTTTTTTTTTTTGCTCCCTGAGTGACATCTGGACCTGCCTCCTGTTGCGTAAACACACCCAGATCACCCATTACGCGCACACGCTTTACAGGAGCGTCCTCATTCAGCCTCATGTCCGCCATGTTGGCAACAGCTGTCCGTCATAAATAACCCACACTGAAGGAACTATTGTAGTCTTCATGCGCCCTCGTTAGTGTCCTTCACTGAGGGAGGGGGGGGTGACTCTCACACGTGGGAGGAGCCTTGAAAGAATCCACTGTTTGTTTTTTTGCAACAAGGATAGAGGCTAAAAAATGTAAGCATGAAAGCACCAGAACCACAATTCACGCCACCGGTGACCTTTACGTGTGCTCCAGCCGGGGGTGATGTGCCACTCGCACTTAAAAACCGTGAACCGGAGCCGTCCAAACACATCTCGTCGTGTGTGCAGCGAGGCCCGCGATCGGCCAGCAGCAGGAGTGAGTCGGCGCTGCGAGGCCGCCATTTGATGCGCTGGCGGATTCGGGCGTGGCTGGCCCAGTGGCTGGCCCAGTGGCTGGCCCAACGGCTGGCCCAGTGGACTCACATATTGGCGCAGGACTCACATATTGTGGTGCGCGCCATCTTTCGGAAACACGTGTTAGAGGTCCAAACTGCAGGCACTGTATGTGGCGTACTGCCAAACCGCAAACTTTTTCCAGCGAGGGCCACAAAAAGGAAAGCGTCTCAGTTTTGGGAGGAAGGAGAAAAAGTTTTTTTTGCTGTTTTTTATGACTTATTGTCATCATATTTGTACTTTATGCGCAGATTTTTCTGTTTTCTTCTCCAACCCGATTTTCCCACAATGAAAACTTGATTCTACTTTCTTTTTGTCCGTTTTCTTGTAGTAGTTATGATTTTCTTTGCATACAATTTTGACTTTATTCCCATAACGTTCCAGGTTTTCCCGCAAACAAATTTTCTTTCTCTATCAAATTATCTTTCTCTAATATTTTAAGTTTATCCGATTAAAATTATGTTACTTTTTCTAGTGATATTACAACTTTATTCTCATCAAATTGCAACCTTTTTCTCAATGAAATGAGTTTCTTATCTCTTAATATTTTGGCTTTATTGTTGTAAAAATTACAGCTTTTCTCATGTGTTTTTTTTTATTTTTCAAGCTGTCCTCATGTCAATTTTCTTTTCATAAATACGACTTTATTCCCATAAAATTATAACCTAATTTTCCAAAAATTATCTTTCTCTAATATTTTGAGTTTATCCTTTCAAAATTATGTTATTTTTCCTAATAATATTATACTTTTATTTTCATAAAATTGAATTTTTTTCTCTCAAGGATATTAGTTTTTAATCTCTTAATATTTTGACTTTATTTTTGTAAAAATTACAGCTTTTTTAAATGGTTTTTATCCAACTATTTCGACTTTCTTTGTGTCAATTTTCTTCTCGTAAATATGAATTTATTCCCATGATATTTGGACTTTATTCCCATAATCTTATAACCTAACTTTACAAAAATTGCAACTTTATCATTTTCTAATATTTGAAGTTTATCATAATTACATGATGCTATTTTTACTAATAATATTACACATTTATTCCCATAAACTTGCAATTGTTTTTCATTGAAACTAGTTTTTATCTCAACATTTTGGCTTTATTTTTGTAAAAATTACAGCTTTTTTCATGTTTTTTTTTAAATTTTTCGAGCTTCCATTATGTCAATTTTCTTCTCATAAATATTAATTTATTCCCATAAAATTATAACCTAACCTAGAACATTATCTGTTGTCTTATATTTTAAGTTTATCCTAATAAAATGTTACTTTTCCTAATAATACTACACATTTATTCCCATAAAATTGCAATTTTTTTTTCATTGAATTGCATTTTTATCTCTTCATATTTTGGCTATTTTTTTCAAACTATTTCAACTTTCTTCATGTCAATTTTTCTTATATAAAATTTATCAACATCTGACATGTAAATATTAATTTATTCCCATGATATTTGGACTTTATTCCCATAATGTTATTTTACAAAATACAATATTAGGACTATTATGTTTTCTTGATTTCTATATTTTCTTGTTCAGTTATGTTTTTAGAAAGAGATGGGACCCCCTCGCTCTCCTCGGTGTGGTGGTCTAGAGAAGTCCTGATTCGAAACAGACTTAGAAGAAAAGTGCGTCCTCCTTGGAGGAGAACCCGGCACCTTCGGTTCTGTTGTGGCGGTCGCCAGGAGACGGACCCTCCACGGCCGCCAGTGTCGGATGTCACGCTTTTTTTAAACCGCCCTTTTTTTGGCCGCCCCGCCGTGTCACCTTGCTTAGGTGGGACTCCATCTTTCATGTAAAACCAAATAAAGAACACGCGCTCCTCACGGTTACCATCATCGCCTGCGGGCCAGAACCATCAAGGTTCTCCAAATCATCTCGCCGCGTGTGCAGGGAGTGGTCTGGTCATGTGACGGCTGAAACGCGACACCTCCTCCAATGCAAATAGGCCCTCTATTGACGGACGTGTTTGCCAGTCATCTAGCAGGCAAAGATAAGACCGGTTCTGGGCTGGGCTGCACGCAGCAGGCCGGGACTTCCAGGACATTATGGTACTAATAAACTCTTTTTATTGACAAAAACAACACTTCATCAAGATTTTTCGTGTTTTTAAGTGTTGCACCCAATTTAGATGGTGGCTTTTGCCTTTTGGGGGATTTGTCTTCTTGTTGGACGAAGGACTTCAGCTTGACAATTCGGTGCCAAAGTCCAAGGCCTCCATTTTCTGCCATGATTAAAAAACAATAAAGTAATACAAAATCCTGGCAATAATTATGTTTAATGGTGTCATTTAGTATTAATAATTGTACCAATTATATTTGTAAAAACAGAAATAGGAAAACTGAAAATCTGTTTTGAAAAAGTTTTTATGAATGTACATTAAAAATCAAACAAAAAACTAATAATTCAATTAAATATAATTTCAAAAATAAACATTCTTAATAAAAATATTAATAAATAAAGATTTTTATAAATATGTTTAATTAATTAAGTTAATAAGAATGATTAACAATAATATTTTTTAGACTAAATATAATAGAACAATCAAAAATGTAAACAAAAATAGAAAAAACAAATAACTCACTTAAATGTAATAAAAAAATATACAAATTCCTGGCAATAATTTAAGTAAATAATTAAATAATTATTTTTAAAAACATTTTGAATGTATTAATTTAACAATAATTAACAATGACAATCTTAAAAACAGATATAAAATAGAAAAACTAAAATATATTTTAAAATGTTTTTAATTTATATAACAAATATAAAAAATACAAATAATTCAATTAAAAATATAATTAAAAATAATAATTTTTAAAAATATGTTTAATGAATTAATATATTAATAATTAACCATAATGATCTTAAAAACAGAAATATAATGGAAAAAATATAAATAATTCAATTGAATACAATTTAAAAAATACAAATGTATGAATTATTTAATATTAACAATGAAAGTCTTGAAAACAGAAATAAAAGTAAAAAATAGAAAAACTAAAAATGTATTTAAAGAAGATTTTACAAATGCAGAACAAAAATACTATAACAAGTAAAGGAAGAAGAAGAATGTAAACGTTTGCAATGCAGAGGAACCTCTTCCTACTTCCCGAAGTGCTAACAGTGCAAGGTGCTGCATTCGCGGCGTTCCTCTCAACAATTCCGCGCTGCGGCAAAGAAAGCTTCTTGGTTACGAGCTGAGCCTCGGAAAGTAAATCTTTTGCGGTTCTGCAGGTTTTTGGGTTCGAACCGCCGACAATTAAAAAAAAGTCTTTGTTGTTGTCTTATCGGCTTAAGGCTTGTCCCGTCCTCTTCCTTTACGACCCGACCTGCACCGCCGGGTGCCATAAAGGAAAAGCACCCTGCCCACGTTTGACCTCAAAAACAACCAACATGGCCGCCCTCGTTGCGTCACGCACGACAACACGACGACAGCTTGGAAGCAGGACGTGAAACGGGTTTGTTCCACCGCGCGCAAAACGGCCCCCAAGGCCCCGGGCGGGGTTGGGGGGCGTGTCTGACGGCCGCCGTTGTGTCACCTCGATGCATCAACACGCCTGGTGGGGTTCAGGCTCACATTCCTCCGCAACGCTTTTAAAGAAACGGGACGAGCCGGTCCCGTGCAAAACGTTCACAGCAGACAACACAGTGCTCCCGTCACGTAGAGGATCTCTGACCCGCCCTTTTGCAGTTCTAAAATCAGCAAAGTCCTTTTTTTTTTTACTTGCATTTTTGCAGCGCATCCTTAAGAACAGCAGATGGACCACTCTTGTAATATAGAGGATCTTTGACTAATGTTCTTTGCAGTAGATTACTAAAAACAGCAAAGTGCCCCTGTCATAGGGACAATCTTTGACCAGCATTTTTGCAGTAGATTACTAAAAACAGCAGCAAGACCACTCTTGTTATATGGAGAATCTTTGACTAATGTTCTTGCAGTAGATTACTAAAAACAGCAAAGTGCCCCTGTCATAGAGACAATCTTTGACTTGCGTTTTTGCAGTAGATTCCAAACAACAGCAGCAAGACCACTCATTATATAGAGGATCTTTGACCAGCATTTTTGCAGTAGATTACTAAAAACAGCAGCAAGACCACTCTTGTTATATGGAGGATCTTTGACCAGCATTTTTGCAGTAGATTACTAAAAACAGCAGCAAGACCACTCTTGTTATATGGAGGATCTTTGACTAGCATTTTGCAGTGGATTCCTAAAAACAGCAAAGTGATCCTGTCATAAAGAGGATCTTAAAGAGGATTCCTAAGAACAGCAGAGAATTTGTGACTAGTGTTTTTGCAACACATTCCTAAAAATTGCCGAACGCTTCTGTAAAATAGGAGATGTTCGACTCGTTATTTTTGCTAAAAAGAGTGAACCACTTCTCTCATATAGAACATTTTTGACTTACTTTTTGCAGGTCATTACCAAAAACAGCAGAGAGTCTCTATTATGTAGCGCAGCTTGGCTGTTTTTAAGAACCTACTACAACAAACAAAAAATTGCTTTTGTCATACGGAGGATCTTTGACTCTCATCGCGTCCCAGTCATGTAAAGGATCTTTGACTGCTGTTTTTAAGGATCCAGTGTAACAGCAAAGCTATAGCGTGAATGACTTATGGCTTTTCACCAAGAAAGAAAAACATGTGAATGTGCGACAACAAAACCGAGAAAAAAAACCCTCAAAAAGCGTCCAATCAGAGCCAGACTAGCAGTCAGCCGGTCCGAGCAGCATTTACGGGGTTAACTGGCGCACCATTCCACAGGAAACCGGGGGGGGGGGGGGGGGCAGGCGGGACACAGCAGAGCGAAGACGGCGACCAGAAAGCGCAGCCGACTTTTCCCTCTCCTCTCCGCCGCGACCTCCAGCCCGACCTTGCCGCGCGTCTTACCTTGCTTCCTGCGCGACCTCCAGCGCCACACCAGCATCAAGGTCACCAGGTGGCCCACCGCCACCATGGTGGGGAACACATTTCCCGGGGGGCTTGCCGGCATCGGGCCTGCTTCAAAGTGGAGCGACCCAAACTCTGAGGGCACGTGGGAGGGCTGGCCCAGCGGAGGGAGTGAGGGAGGGGGGGTGACAGGTGAGGAGGGGTGGGGAGGGAGGGTAGGAGAGGGTTGGGGGAGTGGGGGCGGGTGGGGTGGGAGGTCTAGGGGTGTGGTGCCATCCGGGAAGTTGCGAGCGGCGCTGCAGCTAACTCCTCCGCCAGTTTTTGCAAAGAGAGAAGTCGGGACGGGGGAGAGAGAGGAACGCCTCCCTCTGACTCGTCCCTCCCTCCCTCCCCCCTCCTTCCTCGCCTCAAGCCCCTCCCCCTGCGCCGCTGGTCCACATTGCCCCCAAGGTGGGCACAACTGCTGAAAGTTAGCACATCAACACAAATACTCCGCCCCGGTCACGCTAGCCGACTGCAGCCTGTTAATAATATATGAGGACGCGCGCGCACACACACACGCACACACACACACACGCACGCACACACACACACACACACACACACACACCAGTACAAGTTCCCCCAAAGCTCCTCCAATCGTGTTTCAGGCTTAATTCCCAAATGTTTCCATCCATTCCCAACGACTTCATCCCCGTCTTACGTAACTCCCCTCCTTCCTCATCACAGTCTGACAGCAAAGTCTCCCACAATGCCTTGCGGCTCATAAAAGTTTTGTCTGCAGTTGCACAAACGAGAAAGGGGAAAAAAGGGCGACGCCCCCGCTTTGTATCGATCCGACATTCGGACAAGACGAGCATGACGACGCCGTTTGTTCCTTCCCGGCGCGGCGAGCGGGCGTCGCCTTGCAGGTCCGTGAAACCCGACGCCCGTCACAATGACACACGGGAGACGAGGGCGCCGAAATAGACGTTCTGACCGGCGACACGGGCCGAGATTAGCACAAAGTCAATGAATGTGTTCATTTTTAGGAGGCCTCCTAGGCGCCGTAGTACTTCCCATATGTACTACATTTGCATACAAGTACTGCTACTGTAACAAATCCCAATTAGTATTACATTAGTATTATTTCTATTATTAATCCTTCGTATTCAAGGTGCGGCCCTGCATAGTATGTGAAAAGGAGCCTTTATTTAATGATCACGATGAAAAAGGCGCCACCTAGTGGCCCGGCATGCACGTGACACTTTCAAAATGTATAAAAACACGTTGTTGCGTACATAAACATTATATTCTTCTTGGATTTGGACTTTGCAAAGTGGTGTCGCCATCTAGTGGCCTGGCATGCACACGACCGTTTTTTTTTGTTGCTATTTAAGACAGGTATGATTATTATTTGCATTATAATTATGAATATTTAAAACATTTGTATTTATATTTATAATTTTTGACATTTTTGCATTTTTAATTGTTATTTTTAATTATTTGTATTATTATTAATAATTGCAAGACCTTTTATTACATTTTTACAACCCACTTTGATGTATTCGAAAGGCAGTTTTTGGATGAAATCATGTCGCCACCCAGTGGCCTGGCATGCACACTGCACTGTTTGCAGCCACTGTAAAGAATGCCGTGATCGTTTTCCTTTACAAAAATATAAGTCGACATAATTTTACCAACTCCTAGAATGTTCACATTCAGGAATATTACCACTGTTATGAAATTCTTGGATTTGCGATTTGGACTTTACCAAGTGGTGTCGCCATCTAGTGGCCTGGCATGCACATGACCAATTTTTTTCCCGCTATTTATACCTGATTATTATTTGCAGTGTTATTTTTTATATTCATTGAAAAACATATTTGATATTTTAGTATAATTGTTTTTTGTATTATTGTTATTATTTGATTCTTCTCTTCCTTTCGGCTTATCCCTTCAGGTGGCCACGGCCAATCAATTGCCTCCATCTAAACCCGTCTTCTCTTGCGCCAAATCCCTTCATGTCCTCTTTCACTACATCCATAAACCTCCTCTCTGGTCTTCCTCTAGGCCTTCAAAACTCCTTCTAAAAATATATTCACTCTCTTTCCTCTGGACATGTCCGAACCATCTCTGTCCGGCCTCTCTGACTTTATCTCCGAAACCTCTAACATGTGCTGTCCCTCTGATGTACTCATTCCTGATCCTGTCCATCATGGTCACACCCAAAGACATCATCTCTGCTACCTCCAGCTGTCTCTACACCAAACAGCATTGTTATTATTTGCTTATGTTTGTAGTTTTGTATTTTTAACATTATGTTTCACGTGGTTGTATGTATTTATTTGTATTCCTATTAATCATCGTAATAATTAATACATTTTTACAACCTACTTCGATGCATTCAAACGGCAGTTTGGGATGAGCTGACCTGGCAGGAAGTTTTTTTTGACTAAATGACGCCGCCAACTAGTGGCCTGGCATGCACACTGCACTGTTTTTACTCATTGGCTAAGAAAAACCTTGCTTTAGTTTACCAAAACACAAAATTAGGCTTGCGTGTTGTTATGCGAACATACTAGTACGTTGATGCTCAGTAGTGCAAAGCACGTGCACTAGAACGCCCACATGCAGGCTTAAAACAGCATGTATCATTATTGGATGCTTGCAAAGGAAGTGTCTGTTAAGCTTATTTATTTAAAGCGACAGACAAGCCCGTGAGGATGAATTGCAAATATCACATTTAAATTGGAGAAGAATGTAAAAAAAAAAATCAGGAAAAATGTTGAGTATGTGGGAGAAAAGGGTCTGGGAGTTGTCACATCAAACAATTCGAGAGGGGAGGGAAAAAACCCGGCAAAGGAGCAGAGCAGATGTCTGGAATTCCCACCCTCCTCCCCGCCGTTCCCCCTCCAGGGGAGGAGTCAGGCCGCTCCCGACGCGTGCGACGCAAACAGCGCTCAGCATCCTCGCGCTAAAAGAGCACAACCGCACACGTTGCTTTTCCATCCGTTGCGCACCCGCCATGGCAGCAAAAGCACGTGAATTCTTTAGGGAATGTTCTAGAACGAGACTGAAGCAGACTGGAAAGCAGAACGAGAACCTACCACCAGGAGATCCCGGACAGACGCAGCAGCAAAAGTCCATCCTGTCCGTCGGCGTGCTCACCGCTTTTAGAGAAAAGGCTGAAATGCCTCAGCAGCCGTGGCCTCGCAGCATTGGGAGTTCTAATCACAACCTGGGGGGGGGGAAGAGGGGGCGTGCTAGGAAAAAAAAAAAAAAAGAAAGCAGCCAAAAGCGGTGGGCTCGGCCGGGAAGTGAAAAGCGGGGAGTTGCGTGTCTCCTCAGTGGAAAGAGCATCTCACGCTTGGTGGTTTTCCCGCTGCTGGATGGCTTCCACGTGTGCAGGAGGGAGGGAAAAAAACCAGGATCAGGACAAAGGGCGGAAAAGCACTCAAACAAAGAGTCCACTGTGGATGGAAGTTGGACGGCTTTAGCGCCGCCGCTCCCCGTGCACATGATGCGGCGCCGCCCCATCCAGTCACATTTCACGCCCGCGGCTGCAAAGTTCCCCGTTAAAGCCACTGCATGTAAGCGCCGCATCCTACGGTAGTCCTTGATGCTGCGCGCGTCCTGTCGCCGCGGCGACCGAAAAAAACACCTCCTTCGAGCTCAAATCAACGTGGCAGCACCGTTCGCGTTAAGTGAGCGCCGCAGGGTATGCTGGGAAGCCGGAAGCACTCCAGCGACACGGTTAATTGGCGACGATATATTATATTTAACTTTTTTGAAAATACATCATCGCTCTTCTCAACGAGCAGCGTGGCTCTCGCGGGAATTTCAAAAAAATGTATATATTAGTTTTTATTATTTTAGTGTTATTTTAAATGTATATCACTATTATTTTAATTATATTTTATATAAATATAATATATATTTCTATATTGTTGTTATTCATTATTATATTAAAACTATTTTAGTACAGGTCTGGGTAAAGGTGTGTTTTTTTTATAAATATTTAGATATATTTATTATTTTTATATTATTTCAATTATATTTTTATATAAATATATGTAACAGATATAATACATATATATTTGTATATTCTTATTTGTGATTATTATATTTATTATTTTGACTATATACAGTTAATATACAGTATAATATATATTTCTAGTCATGTCAATTATACTTTTTGATATTTTATATACATATACAGTCTATAGTACATTATTATTTCTATATTATTATTATTATATAGACGGGTACATAGAAGCCAGCTGGGATAGGCTCCAGCATACCTGCGACCCCAAAGAGTACAAGCGGTATAGAAAATGAATGAATAGTACAGATGTGGGTAAAGGTGGGTTTTTTTAGGCTTTTGTTTACTTTTTTGGACATGGACTTATTTTTATTTCATATTTTTATTTTAGTTTGCATTATTTTATTTTAATTTTATTATTTTAAATATATCTTGATACTTTCTAGAAATATACTGTAATACATGTATATTTCTATAATATAATAAAGAATAATTAGTCATTATATTAAAACTATTTTTAGTACAGATGTGCGTGAAGGTGTGTTTTTTCAGGCTTTTGTTTACTTTTTCGGACATTGATTCATTTGTATTTTATATATCGATGTTTATTATTGTACTATTGTTTGAATTCTATTTGTGTATTTTATATACATTCAGATATTTGTATATACAGAGAGTATTTCACATTTATTTATTTATGTATATATCATTTTACAATTATTTCACTATTATTTTAACTATATTTTTATACTTTACACACATATTTAGATAGTACATCCATGTTACTATTCTATTATTATTGTTGTATTAAAACTAAATTTGATTTGTTTACTTTTGGGCACATTTGCTGCCAATGAGCACAGCGAGGCCTTACTTAGTGAGTCACACACACGCCGTACTGTAGCAGTCGTTGGAAAGGATAAGCCGCATAAAAATGGATGGACGGAAGGATGGAAGTTCATTTGCTGTAATAAAAGGCAGATGTAGCGCGCACACACACACGCACACACCCACACACACGCACACGCACGCACACACACGCACACACGCACGCACACGCCAAGCTGCCGTGCTCTTGCAAGTGCTGACACCTTTTGGTCCAAAGACGGAAGTGTCCTACCTTGAGCCTTCTGAATGAGGACCTCCATGAAGTCGGGGCTACGCTGCGCCTCCATGCCGGCTCACGGGGCTGCTTTGCCGTGTGGCACGAGAGGCCGAGAGATGCTTGGAAGTGTGTGCGTGCCTGTGTGTGTGTGTGGGGGGGGGGGGTGCACCACTTCTGTACATGGCCTGCCTGCACCCTCCCTGCGGGGAAAACATGAGCGTGCCTTCACCAGACTCACATTTGCCCAACCAGCCTGCTGGTCTTTGCAGCCGTTAGCCACATTCGTAACAACGATCATGCATGATATGCAAAAACTGTTGAGAAACGGCCAGCATGCCTTGCGGGCTAGCATAGTTTTGCGGGGAAAACAGAGAAGCTCTGAGGTGATCGATACAACCTAAAAACGCAATCATAATTCATCAGTGGTTCCGCAGGAAGCGACAGGAAGCCAACGCCGGCTTGTCCTTCGGCTTCCTCGTCAGCAAATCGCATTATCCGCTCAGCGAGATAATAACAGCGATGATAACGCTGATTGATTTAGAGGAGGAAGGTGGATCAGCACGCAGATCCAATCATTCGAAGACCCCCACGGGGGCGGTCCGCGACTGAGACAGTAGCAGGCGGCGGCTCAACCATCTGGAAGCCATATTGAAAATCTAACGCAGCTGGGAGTGTTTTTATGTCGTACATTACCCATCATTCCCATCACCTTTCTGCAAAGCGATGATGGAAATGTCCCATTTTCTTTTGGAGATCTAAAAAGGTGTTCAAAGTGCGGCCCGGGGGCTTTTTTTTTATTTTCTATTGGCCCAAAGAACATTCTGACGATAGCCTTTCAAAAGAAAACCAAAAAAAAAAAAAACACAAAAATCAACCAGATCTGCAATAATTGCACACGGATGAAGTCAAAATATTAACTATGAGGGAAAATAAAGTCGTTTTTGTGGCATAAAGTTGAAAGATTAAAAAATATATTATTTTGAAGTCCTGATATTGTGATAAAAAACAAACAACAACTAAAGTTTTGGGTCACACTATCATGGGGAAAAAATTATAACAACATTTAAATACTATATAATATAATAAAAATAAAACAGCATAAAAAACAGCACAAAAAAAAGAATAAACTCAAAATGTGAGGCAAATTATTACTAATGTCATTTTAGTAGCATAAAGTTTAAATATTAAAGAGTATTATTATTATTTTAAATAATATTACGGGAAACAAACAATACAAATAATGTTTTTGGAAAATTTGTTAATAATGTTACGAGAACACAGCAAAAATATTACGGCAATAAAGTCGAAAATTTACGGGAGGAAAGATGAAATAGTTGGAAAATGTAATTTAAAAACAGCAGAGATGTGCAAAAAGAGCCGCAATTTTATACAAATAAAGCCAAAATATATATATATATAATATACATTTTTAAAAATAGCTGCAATTTTATAAGAATAATGGAAAAATACATATATATATAATATACATAATATATATATTATAAAGTTGTTCAAATATTAAAGAAAATAACTTCAAAAAATTTAAAAGTCGCAATATGAGGAAAAAGGAATTTCTGAAAAATCAAGTCGTGGGAAAAGTTATAATATTTTTAGAAATAAAATCATAATATTACAGAAAAAAAACATTTAAAAAGGTGGAAAAATGGGGGAAAACAGCCAAGTGTGAAGTAATATTAGACTTTTTCACCTACACCAACAATCACTACCGCCTCCTGTGGTCAGGTACGGTACTGCATGTCTTTTAATCGCGTATTTCAAGCAGAATTTTGTAACTAAACGACTTCCAAGGCTACTTCCACAAAACAACAAATAAAGGAAGCGTATTCTTATTGTTCCTTCAGGAAAATATCACAAAAGACCAACTGCTGGCTTTTAGTCATTTCTTCCCGTTCAGGAAGACATCATGCTCGCGTTCACGTCTACGTTATGGATCGGCGCTGGAGAGCAAGGCAGCAAAAGGAGGCGGGACGGCGGTCGCCTGCCGGGCCAAAAATACGCACACATGGTTTGGAACATCTTTCCAGGGGATTGGGATGGGTTTTTTTTTTTTTGGCTTTTAAAGACGCGGCTGGGAGTGTGCCATCCAGCTTGGAAACTCCGTGGAGATGCCACACACAAGCACCCCACAGCACCGTGGAGAAGGTCTAAGTCTGGATTTGGGGGCGATTTTAAAACCATTGCACACAGATATGCCAATAAGCTCAATATTATTCAAGAATTGTGAAAAAATTCCATTATTAGTGTTATTATGTTAACGTCTCTGCAATCTATCTGTGGCAGCGGGTGTCTTACAGTAGTGTTGAAAATAACAGCAGTCCAATGTGACTAACCAGATGAAGTACTGGTATTAGTGTATTTTTATTGCTACATGTTAAACAAGTTTCCAGTAGGTGCAGTAGATTCTCCGAAAACAAACAAGACCCAGCATTCATGATATGCACGCTCTTAAGGCTGTGCAATCGGCCAATTAGTTGAAAGGGGCGTGTTCTCCATTGGATTAAGGTCCGGGGATTGGGCTGGCCCCTCCATAACATTCATTTTGTTGGTTTGGAAGCAAGATGGTTCTGGTTTGCTAGTGTGTTTGGGACGATTGTCTTGTTGAAGCAGCCATTTCAAGGGCATGTCCTCTTCAGCATAAGGCAACATGACCTCTTCGAGTATTTTGACATATGCAAACTGATCCGTGATCCCTGCTATGGGATCAATAGTAGGAGAAAGATACCATATCATGATGCTTCACTGTGGCTTAAATTAGAGTTTGGGGGTCATCTCACAAACTGTCTGCAGCCCTTGGACCCAAAAAGAACAATTTTACTCTCATCAGCCCACAAAATGTTCCTCCATTCCTCTTTAAGCCAGTTGATGTGCTCTTTGGCAAATTGTAACCTCTTCTGCACATGTCTTTTTTTTTTTTTTAACAGAGGGACTTTGAGGAGGATTCTAGAAAATAGATTAGCTTCTTCAAACTGTCACAGTACTTACAGGTAAGTCCAGACTGTCTGAGCATCCTGGAGCTGATCATTGGCTGAGTCTTTGCCATTTTGGTTATTCTTCCATCCATTTTGATAGTTGTCTTCCAATTTATGCCACCCGTCTCTGGTTTTGCTCTCCATTTTAAGGCATTGGCGATCAATTTCCTCAGGCTTTGGAAAATAAATGCATGGCCACACGTGTTTTTTTTACAAAATTGATCACTGATTGAAGGCCACGCTGCTATTTTTTGAACACGCCCCTTTCAACTAATTGGCCAATTGCACAGCCTTAAGGGCGTGCATATCATGAATGCTGGGTCTTGTTTGTTTTCTGGGAATCTACCGCACCTACTGGTAACTTGTTTGCCATGTAGCAATAAAAAGATATGGGCGGATCTCGGTATCGTTTTTAGGGGTTGGGCTCCTGCATTTTCCGGAATGCAAATGATGACCTTCTGAAACCGTAAGCAAGCATGGCATATAACACATGCCCATAAGAATACTTCTAAATCGGCTTCATACTTATTGACTTCATGATGAACAACAGATCTTGCAGATCTTTGACAGCCTCCAGGCCTTAGGGACGCACGCACGCCTCAAAAACAGTCATCATGACATTATGTGTTCTGTTTTTATTTATTTCTTAAACATGCCGCAAGCCGATACTGTAAAAATCAAGCTGCCGCTGGTCTTGACTCCTCGTGATAACCTGGATTCCTGCAACACGGTGACACGTGCATGTGCAAAAGCAAACACATTTCATACTAAAAATTTGAAAATAGCTACACGCCAGCCATATTGCATATTAAATAAATCACAAATAGGCCAAAACAATCGGCTGCACAATATTTGTATTTTTATAAAAACTACAAATTTTTTATCCTTTTTGCTCCACCACTTGAGACCCACTGGTCCAAAGGTATGCCATGAAACTAGTAAAAGGAATCTGCATTTTTGCCGTTTCGTAACAGCGCTCACTTTAAGAAGAAACCCGCATTCCTAACCACGGTTTATGGAGAGTGATTTAAGGGCCTTGGTTGTCTTCCAAGCTGTTAAACTCGGAACTTGCAGGCGTGGGAGTGTACAGGAACATCTGGGAGGGGATTCTTGGGAAGGCTCTTCACCTTTCACCCAACCCAACTCCTCAACAAACAAGCGGAAAAGCCAGCCCTGAGCCAAAAAAGAGGGAATTTTGCTTAAGACTTGTTTGTTCTTCTGCACATGCCGTTTTTTTAACAGATTCTTGTAAATACATTCGCTTCACACAGACGTCTTCTAACTGTCACAGTACTTACAGGTAACTTCAGACTGTCTCTGATCACCCTGGAGCTGATCATTGGCCGGGCCTTTGCCATTCTGGTTATTCTTCCATCCATTTTGATAGTCCCTTTTCTGCCACGTGTCTCTGGTTTTGCTCTCCATTTTAAGACACTGGAGATCATTTTAGCTGAACAGTCAATTTTTTCGGAGATGACAAATGAGCTCCACTCACATCTATTTGAATAAAAAGAGCGACACGGCTGCGGGCCAATATTGCAATCCTACCCTGATAACAATGATGGAAGTTCAGTTAGTAAGAATTCCCTGTTTAGAGATAATCCTAATCCAGAACACATGTTTGTGACCTTTAAATCGTAGGGGTTCTAGAAGTGAGCCCTGCGGGATGCCTCGTGTTTTGTTTTGTAGCAGCACAGTATCTCTGTTGGCAAGCAAAAATGTCAACAAATTCATGAAACATGGGATTAGGAAGAAGGCGACTGAACTGGAGTGTGATAGTGTGTGTCTGTGAGCGAGCGAGTCATGCAGAAGAGAAAAAAGAGAAGCCAGGATGGGGCGCGACCGGCCAGAAATGTCTGTAACCATGGGAACGTGACCCTCCCTCCGCTGAAACATGAGTCAATACAGTGGAAGGCCTGGGCAGAGGGGCGCTACAGCGCTAACATCGCTGCTACTGGCAACAATATGAAAAAATAAAACAATATGCTCACTTCCTATTCCAATGTTTGACCACGTTGCCGTGACAACGCTGCAAGGCGCATATTTCCGCTGACGAGTCACACTGACGACCACACGCCCAAAAAGGACGAAGGAAAAAAACTTTTGACAGCGAGCCCCGGATTAGCGTGACTCCCACCAAAGCCCGCCCACCTTGTCAACAAGAAATACAAGCGAGGGAGGGGGTCTAGTCTAGTCCGGTCTATAACGAGACTCCTTTGGGACTAGCGGAGGCCTTTTCTAGCCCCTAAAGTCTTTTAAGGTTAATTTACTGAAAATATTGGTCATGAAAAACTTCAGTTTTCATTTCATAAAATACAATAAATAAAATTAAATCTAAATAATACAAAATAATATATATATATTATATATAAATAAAAAATGAATAACATTTAATCAAAATAAAACATAATTTAATCACATAATGAATCATGCTTTTAAAACTGAACAATTATGCAAATTATATAGATTATACAATTTACATTTCTCTATGTTTATATAATTTATTTTTCATAATTATATACTAAATAATAATTAAACCAATATGAACAATTAATTGAATAATTCATATATAATATACCCGTGACCCTAAAGAGGATAAGCGGTACAGAAAATGAATGAATGAATAATTTAAATTTATACAACATACTTAATACAAAATATTTTAATAGTATGAAATGTCGATAAAATTATGTTTTAGTTCACGACCAACATTTAGAATTTTAATTTCATTTTTTTATTTATCATTTTTAGTAGCATCCGCATCCCTAATGAGGATAAGCGGTATAGAAAAAGAAAACGAATGAATTTTTACTAGCTACTATTGTGCTGCAATAATAATAATATGAAATTATGAAATTTAATCTTAAATGTAATTGTTTTTATATCAACAAGTATATTTTATACATAGTAGCTACTAGTGTGCAGTATTATATATTTTTTTGTTAATAGGTTTTCCAAAACTAATGACAGTGAATAGCAGCAAATTTGCATCGCTGCAGCTTCACAAAGGCAAACAGCCAACAGCGCCCTCCTGCGGCCACTCTAGCTAGAGCGCTAAAAAAAAGACAAACTGTGACACAAAGATCACATGACCTCTGAAAGAGATTACGTCATCATTGAAATCATCTCTGTCAGGGTTAAAAGTCATGAATTACACACACATTACTCGTTAGGATATTTTTGTGGGACTTCTTGCATTCCCACGTTGGTCAGCAGACGCATGGACATGAACGCCTGTCACTCAAAGCATCCAAGCGCGGCGCAGTGGCACGCGAGTCGCCCTCCAAGCGGGCTTCAAACGTGTGCATCGGCAACATTGCACTGATTCCAGGACAAACGGAGCCCTCGGGGTGGCAGCTTGCCTGTGATGCACGTAGGGGTGCTGGCTAATTCCTGGCAGGCCGGAAGTGCTCGCTATCTAACCGGCACACAAGCCAAACTCTGCCTGTCAGTGACTCCAAACACTAGAGCTTTTTGCCACATAAAGGATCTTTGTCTTGCACTTGGTGCTTAAAAACACTCCTGTCAAATAAAAAAGGATCTTTGACTAGCATTCTTTCAATCGCCTGTTGTATAGAGGATCTTTGACTAGCATTCTTTCAGTCCGCTGTTGTATAGAGGATCTTTGACAAGCATTCTTTCAATCCCGTGTTGTATAGAGGATCTTTGACTAGCATTCTTTCAATCCCCTGTTGTATAGAGGATCTTTGACAAGCATTCTTTCAATCCCCTGTTGTATAGAGGATCTTTGACAAGCATTCTTTCAATCCACTGTTGTATAGAGGATCTTTGACAATCATTCTTTTAATCCCCTGTTGTATAGAGGATCTTTGACAAGCATTCTTTCAGTCCGCTGTTTTATAGAGGATCTTTGACAAGCATTCTTTCACTCCCCTGTTGTATAGAGGATCTTTGACCAGCATATTTTTTACAGTAGGTCCTTAAAAACAAAAGAGCACTCCTGTTATACAGAGGATCTTTGACTAGCATTCTTTCAGTCCCCTGTTATACAGAGGATCTTTGACTAGCATATTTTGCATTAGGTCCTTGAAAACAATAGCGGACAATACAGCACTCTCGTTTTATAGAGGATCTTTGACTAGAATTTGTGCAGTCCCCTATTACATAAAGGATCTTTGACTAGCACTTTTTAGCAGTGGGCAGATCTTTGACGAGCATTTCAGTAGGTACTTTAAAACACCACAGATCTCATACTCATACAATATAGAGGATCTTTGACAAGCATTTTTGCTGTCCCGTCACGTTGAGGATTTTTTTTTTAGCTGTAAGAAAGTCATCACAACACTGCGATACCTGGACACAGCGAAAATGCAACAACACAAAAGTGATGACTCGGGTCTGTCAGCGGAGTTACCAGTCAGACCATTAAGGCGCGTCAGCAATCACTGGACTGGCTGACAGCTGAGCGCTCTGCTGTTTCTAAGCACCTGCTAGAAATGCTTGTCAAAGATGCTCTATATAGAAGGAGTGCCCTGCAGCTTTTAATCGCCAACTGCAAAAACATCTAGTCAAAGATCATCTACATTAAAGGGTACGGAAAAAGTGCTAGTCAAAGATTCTCTATAAGACAGGGTACTGAAGACATTCTTGTTTGCTGCTGCTGGTAACCACCTACTGCGAGAATTAGAAGTCAAAGATCCTTTATATGGCAAGAGGGATTTGGTGTTTTCAAGCAAACACAGGTCAAAGATCATCTACTGTATATGACAGGGGCACTCTGTTGTTTTTAAGCACCGACAAAGATCCTCTATATAACAGGAGTGCTCTGTTGTTTTTAAGCATAAACTGCAAAAACGCTAGTCAAAGATCCTTTATAGATTCTATATATAAGCACCTACTGCCAAAACAAGTCAAAGATCATCTACTGCAGTGGTTCCCAAACTTTTTTTGCAGCTCCCCCCTTTTGGAGATAAAATGTTCGTGGTAGCCCCGCGGCCCCCCCTGTCATAACGCCGCGCCCCCTCCCTAAGGGCCGCGCCCCCCCAGTCTAAAAACCACTGATCTGCTGTATATGAGAGCAACGCTCTGCTGTTTTTTAAGCAGCTACTGAAAAAAAACACGCTAGTCAAAGATCCTCTATACGACGGTGTACTGCAATGATGCTAGTCAAAGATCCTTTATATGATAGGAGTAGGGGGTACATGGCTGAAAAGTTTGGGAACCACTGCTATAAAGGATCTTTGATGAGCATGATTACAGTACCTGCTGTCATATAGAGGATCTTTGACTAGCGTTTCTGCAGGAGGTATTATAGTCCTCTTAAAGTGGGTTGGGAAAAGGAATAGTAAGCTGGCCTGACTGCACAATGACATCACTTCCTGTTTGCGCCCTCTGCTACGACCCGATGTCAGCCATCTTTATTAGCACTCTCCCCACGGCTGTGTGTACGCGGCCGTGTTGTCATGTCCACACCGGCGGCTGCTTTGCAAAGTTCTGCCTGACAAAGCTGAAAAGTGGGCCGGCCCAAATGTCAAAAGGCAACACTCCCTGTGATTGACAACACGACGCCGCGCATGGGTCAAAAGGTCAAGGCGGATGTTTGGTATTTAGGCCAGAACCAGATCTGAATATTTGGGTCAAGAACTAAAGCTGATTGCAAAATTCAGTAGCTAGTAAGTTCTTGAAAGAAAGGACTGTGAGTCCTTGGTTCTGGTGGTGCTGGGGTGACGGCGGGCTTCTCTGCTGCTTTTAATCACCGACTGCAAAAATTGCTAGTCAAAGATCCTCTACTTGACAGGGTACTGCAAAAATACCAGTCAAAGATCCTCTATATGACAGGGTACTGCTAAAATACCAGCCAAAGATTCTCTATATCACAGGGTACTGGAGAAATGCTTGTCAAAGATCCTCTATATGATAGGGGTTCTCTGCTGCTTTCAAACCACCTCCTGCAAAAATTGCTAGTCAAAGATCCTCTACCTGACAGGGTACTGAAAAATATGCAAATGTCAAAGATCCTTTACATGGCAAGAGGGATTTCCTGTTTTGAAGCAGCTACTGCAAAAACTTAAGTCAAAGATTATCTACTGTATATGACAGGAGCGCTCTGCTGTTTAAGCATTAACTGCAAAAACGCTTGTCAAAGATCCTCTATACGACAGGGTACTGCAAAAATACTAGTCAAACATTTTCTATATCACAAGTTATACTGGAGAAATGCTTTTCAAAGATCGTGTATGTGATTGGGGTTCTTCTCGTGAAAGACAAAGATCCTCTATGATAGCTAGCAGGCTAGATTTTTCCAGCAGCTCTGCAAAAATGTCATAAAAACAAATAAACATGAACGCGTCAGCCCGAGGAGTTTTTGCGTGTTTGCTGACATTTTTTAGCTACATATGCCGGCGTTCTTTTAGCCACATTTGCCGACGTTTTTTTAACCATATTTGATGATATTCTTTTAGCTACATTTGCCGGCGTTCTTTTAGCCACATTTGCCGACGTTTTTTGAGCCATATTTGATGATATTCTTTGAGCTACATTTGCTGATGTTCTTTTAGCAACCTTTGCTGATATTCTTTTAGCTACATTTGCCGTGGTTGCAAAATGAAAGTAAACAGAGCTCTCGCATCCATAGAATCGGGATCGGTTCAGAAGTGGAAAAAATGTTGTCTGCTGACGGACATTCCCATTGGCCCAACGCAAGCTGTGATGTCACAAATCCTGCCGGTGGCCACACCTCCTTCAAAGTCACTCTGAGCAGAGCATCCCGACATGGAATCACGGAGTGCATATTTAAGCACGCGCCTCCCGCCTGCTCCCGGAGTGGAGGGGTGCTTGGTTGCCGTTGCCACGGCAATGCTGCAGCGGACGCTCAGCTTTTGCCGCATGCAGCAGCAGCACCTCAGAAGACCCCCCCCGCCCCCGCCTCCCCCATTCTTGTGCAGGACACAAAAAGGAACAAAAAGCTTTTCATGGCCATTAAAAGACAGGCAGGAGCACGGAGCCTCACTTTCACGCCAAAAGTGCAACAAACGAACTTTTGATGGCGTTTTCTGGGAGAGGGAGGATGACGGGAACGAAAGCGTACCTTTCAGAGAGCTGATCTCGTGCTGGATGGACCTGGCAGGATCCATGCTGTGATGCCCTGCAGCTTTCCTTAAGGCCGGCCGGAGGACGGAATAGTCCCACTGTGGAAGTCCGAGCTTATTCCCTCTCCCTCTCTCTCTTGCTCCCTCCCTCCCTCCATTGGCGAAATTGTGCAACAACAAAAAAAGCACACCCCCTCCCTCTCCACCTACAGCCCCGCCCTGATAATGTCCCGTCTCATCGACCTGCTGCCGCTCAGGAAGGGAAGACAGGAAGTCACCTGGTCTGTGACTAAATTCCAGGGGTGGGATTTAAACCGCCCTGTTGGTGACTCAGCGTTATCTGCCATCAAAACTCAACTTCCACTTGCCCGACGTGGCAGAAAGCATCATGGACGTCAGCAGGTTGCGGACATTTGATTTATTTTACTTATTGCTTTCCTTTTTTATTATTATTATTTCACAAATGTATTTAATTACAAAAAATATCCACATTAAAATTGTCAATAATATATTATAATAACATGTTATAATATTTGAATACATTATCATATTATTAATACGATAATATAATAAAATATGTTAATTTGTATTATATTATTAATATAATACATTATTGAAAACATTTATATTTACCATTTTTTCATTAATTCTATGGCATATTAGTGAGAGTACATAATAAACTTCGAACTTCTCAAGAGTATTTTTTTTTTTAATTGTCACTGGAATGTCAAGAGCAAACACAAAAAACAAAACAAACATAATGAGCAACAAAAAACCTCAAAGAAAATGAAATGGCCTCAGTATCTTTTAGGAAAAGTTGCACCAAACGCATCATCAGCTGTGTTCTTTTTTCTCCTGGATTATTTCCCCGGCCAATTTGGAAAGAATGGCTAATAATTGTGTAACATCACATATCTATTGTGAAGCTAATGGATACAGCATCAGCAATTAGCTCATTAACATGCTTGTAAACGTTGCGCAACTGCTTGCAACACGTTGCATTTTCTGCCCAGGAGTCTCCCGAAGATACTACCGCGTCTGCCTGCCGCTACTTCTGTTTTTTTTTTTTTTTTTTTTTTTACATTCCCGCTACCCCATGGACTGAATGGTGTTTTCCACAACGTGTGCAAATTATGCTCTAAAAGGATGTTATAACGGCCAACTCTACGGGCCAAAAAGGACAAAATGCATGGAAGGATAGGATGAGTGGGTGTGGCTTCAGTTCCAGTGCTGCCATGGGGTGTCTTTGTGGTCTTCAGGAGGGCAGTAGTGAGTCAAATCAGCAACTATTACTCGATTATGTAATTAGAAATGATAAAGGTTTAGCGCATAGATAAACATGGTGTACCAGGAATGGTAAAAAATGCAAACGCAGTGGCAGGCAGACGCGGTAGTACCTGCGGGGGACACCTTGGCAGAAAAGGCACAATGTTTACGGCTACGTCGAGAAGCTAATGGCTGTATCCATTAGCTTCACAACTGATATGTGTTAATTCCACAACAGGAGACGTGTGATCGGTATTTGTATCGGTTGATATCGGAATCTGAAATGGAAAATTGGACAATATCGGATATCGGCAAAAAAGCCAACACTGGACATTCCTACCTAAGATTGAATCAGACTGACAGTCACATGGTTCCGAGTTGTCACGGCTAAACATTTCATGAATTTTGAAATGTCAGTCAAATAAAAAAACAAGCTGAACAAAAACGCTCACAGCTGCTTTTTATAAGAACACACAACACCTGAAGTATTTGGTCATCCTGCCAATGCAGCTCGATGGGTTTAAATCAGGATGAGGCAGCACTTGGATGCAAGGCAACCTTTCCTTTCCTCACACCGAGCTGCAGAATTCAACAGCAACACTGAGAGCTTGCTCACCTACACACGTTTGGACCCAAACCCCAAAAGAACTCGCCAGACGATGGCGAAACACAAACAGGAATGTCAGTGACTGCTTGTGAATCACCTTTCGGGGCAGTGATAGGTAATGTCTGCACGCTTTTGGCCGCTGCTATTTTTTAAATTGTCGTTTATGCAGTGGTATCTTGCACACGAGTGTCCCAACCAGCGGGTGCCTTGAACTGGGAGTTAAAATTTGGGTTATGAGCTGCTGTTTAATGGCAGGCATAGCCAAGGACAGCTCTTTGTGGGCTTGTGTCAACGTAGCCAAGGCTGAAGTTGAGAATGCATGTTAGCCTCAGCAGCGTGCTAACTTAGTCATTGGGAAAGTCAACACATCAGCAAACCATACGTACATTACAGCGATTTATTGTGTAAAACTGACAGGAACAACATCAAATTAAAAGCACAAAACCAGTCGCCACTACAAGTCTGGAGATGAGGTCATCACATCTTACCTTTATGCATTCCCACATAGGAAAAATGGTCAAAAATACGGAATACTAATTCATCTGTGCAGCGTGGGATAAAGTTAGAAGGTGCATTTAAGGACCGTCAAACATGGTGGGATAAAACGCCACCCGCATGAAACATTCTAACTGTATATTAATGGCTCGTATTTCCAGAAAATGTGTTGTAGTTATCGTTGTAGTTACATATAAGTGCAATTAATTATGAATTAACTATGGCCAAAATGCAATTAATCACGATTACAAAATTTAATCGATTGGCATTCCTACTAATAGTATAATAATGTCAAATCTTATCCAAATGGAACATCCTTTTGCAACGTGTGGTTCAAAACTGTCAACTCAAACCGGGTGACATGTGGATCTGATCCAGATTAGGCAGATTAGGTGTGAATGTGTTCATGCCCGGTGTAAAAGCCTCGGCGGATGTTTGTGTGTGGCGCTGTCTGCATGATGCATTGAATCAGAGGTCATTGAACGTTGCCCAGGGGATGAGCTGACAAAGTGTGGGGGGGGGTTTGGTTGGATGTGGATCGGTGGACAACCTGGACAGTCCCATCGCAGACATTCCACACGGGAGTCCAGCTCGCTCCGGCATGCATGAGCCTCGGGTGTTAGCGCCATTGTTCTCGCGACAGGAGGGATGAAAAGCCGGCGGCTTCGCGCTTTAAAAACCAACACCTGCCCAAGATATAGAAAAATAATCTGCTTTTGCAAAAACAACTAAAAAGCCAGACAGTTCCGCTCTGGCCCACTAGGTGGTGCCATACAAAGCACCTCGTAATAGAATTAGGCCAAAAATAGTAATAAGTCATTTGACCTTTAAAGAGGGCTTCCACTCGAATCCGCAGAAGGTGAAGCACGACTCAACGCTCCTGGGAAGTTTCCGTTTTTAGGAACAAGATTGCATAATTCATGTCAGCTGTTGCTAACTCTCAACGTTCAAACTGGAGGAAGACACTAATCCCCTTTTTCCCCCACCCAATCCCCCTGCTGGTACTCACATCCCAGATCAATTACAGCTCCAAAAGGGCAGACTGATCACATCCTGGGGTCCCCAATCAAAATAAAGTTGTCGTGTGGGGGAGAAAGGTATTAAGACATCGGTCACACCGAGTCCCAAGTTGGCCCTCAATCTTATTTCTTCAGTTAAGCACTAATAGTTTGCTTCCAAACATGAACAAAAATGACCAAAACACATCTGAATCATGACCAAATGTGACCGGACATGAACCAACGTGACCGAACATGACCAAAGGTGACCATAACACAAAGAAACACAACTGGAACACAACCAAACGTGAACAAAACACAACTGCATCCTGACCAAACGTGACCAAAAGGAGACCGAATCATGACCAAAAGGTCCAAACGTGAACAAATGTGTCAGAACCACGACCCAACACAAACACATCAGGACCGAAACAAATGCAAGCGATGACTGAACATGAACAAAGCACGACTGACACTCAAGCAAATATGTCTGAAAGTGACCGAAACACGACTGAAACAACTAAACATGAACAAATGTGTCTGAACATGGGCAAAAAAAGACCAAATCGTGACAAAACACAACCAAATTAAGACCAAACGTGGCTGATCATGGCTGAAACGCAACTGAATCACGATAAAATCCAAAAAACCAAATCATAACCAATCACAACGGAACGTGATCAATTGTGACCAAACGTGATCAACATGAACACAACTGAAACACAACCAAATCACAACAAATCATAGCTGAGCGTGGCCAAACATGATCGAATCATGACCAAATCTGACTGAAGGTGACCACAACACAACTCAATCATGACCGAAGAAGCCCATAGTGTCTAAACGCAACTGAAACAACCAAATCATGGCTGAACGCGGCCAAATACAACCAAATCCTGACCAAACGTGACCAAAACAGCCGAATCTTGACCGAGCGTGACTGAACGTGACCAAAACACTCAACTCAATCACGACCAAACATGACCGAATGTGTCTAAAAACAACCAAACTACAACAAATCATGGCTGAACGTGACCAATCGTGGCCAAACCCAACCAAATCCTGACCAAACATGACCAAAACCCAACCAAATCCTGACGAAACATGACCAAAACCCAACCAAATCCTGACCAAACATGACCAAAACACAATCAAATCCTGACCAAACATGACCAAAACCCAACCAAATCCTGACCAAAACACAACTCAATCATGATCAAACATGAACAAATAGTCCAAATATGACCAAATGTGACTGAACATGATTGAACGGGACAAAAACACAACGGAATCACGACCGAACAAGACCAAAATGTCTAAACACAACCAAACCATGGCTGAGCGTGACCAATCATGGCCAAACCCAACCAAATCCTGACCAAACATGGCCAAAACCCAACCAAATCCTGACCAAACATGGCCAAAACCCAACCAAATCCTGACCAAACATGGCCAAAACCCAACCAAATCCTGACCAAACATGGCCAAAACCCAACCAAATCCTGACCAAACATGGCCAAAACCCAACCAAATCCTGACCAAACATGACCAAAACACAACTCAATCATGATCAAACATGAACAAATAGTCCAAATATGACCAAATGTGACTGAACATGATTGAACGGGACAAAAACACTACGGAATCACGACCGAACAAGACCAAAGTGTCTAAACACAACCAAACCATGGCTGAGCGTGACCAATCATGGCCAAACCCAACCAAATCCTGACCAAACATGCCCGGAGCGCGACCGAACCATGACCAAATAGGACTGAACAAGACCAAAACACAGGTAAATCACGACCAGACAACTAAATCCCAAACCACCCTGACTCAACGTGACCCGACATTCTTCTTCATGTTTTATCTTTGCAGTAATTGTTTTGCTTCCACACTTTTTCCGTTCCCAGCGCCGTGGGACGCCACAAAGGTGGTCTTTGCGAGCTACCGTGAAGTCGCACACGCCCGAGAAGCGTCTTCTCCGGTCCGATGGCGCGTCGGTGCGAACATATGTGGAGGTAATTTACGAGCCCGACCTCTGTCAGCGGGGGGCCCGTCACCCCCAATAGACACACACACACACACACCATAGTCACGATACACCTGCTTATTATCTGCACTCGTACGCATCCAACAGCACTGCTGTGTGTGTGTGTGTGTGTGTGTGAGATGACTATTTTGGAGTTCTATGAAAGTGATCCCAGGCCACGCCAGGAGGAACTACATGAGGGGCGGGGGTGCAATGCGGGTTTTGACAGCCATTCCCAAAACAAACACATCACATTGCTGCTTCAGACGTGAACTCTGCTGGCATTTGCACTCACGCGCACACACACACACACACACACACACACATTTGGCCAGGGCTTGCTTCTTTCCAAGTGTGTATTTTGGGGGTCTAAGAAGTGGGCGTGGCACATTTCCTGCTGGGATGCATTTAGATGCTTACTTCACCCGCCGGGGGGTCCTTTGATATGCTGCTCACTTCAAAGAGAACACGGATCATGCATTTCAAATACATTGACATACATTTGTGTTCCAACTCCGTACAGTAGATGGCACTGTAACCGCGCATCTTAACACACCTCATACCCCCAGTTCCACGAACCCAACACCCGTAAGTCCGTAGTTTCATGTTCTACCGTTAAATACGTTGCAAAAACATGAGAAAACGCCACATATCCAGTCCGGCCTCCTCCCCGTGCAACCAACCGCCACAGATAGATGGCAGTCCTGTGGCAAACGCTGGCTTTTGCTGCACAGATTCTGTTGCGGGTGAATGCGTGGCAAAGAGAGTCTGAATGTCGGAGTCTCAAGAGTTTTGTTTTTCCGCAAGCGCCATCAGCTAAGACACAACCCCTCCTAAAAAGGTACCAGGTCAACTTTACTGTGAAAGTATTCCACTTCCTGCTTCATGCAAACCAATTAAAGCTCAGGAGGTCACATGACACATTCGCCCACCCTACCCGTACGTGCACCGTACCTTTATACTTCTCCCTCACGTTCTCATAGGCTTGCATGTAGTCCTGCTCCTCCGGCAGACGCTGACCCGGGGTCAGCACGGGCGGCTTGGCGCACTCCTCCAGGGGGCGCATGCTTTCCTTCACACTCGCCACCGCCTCGCTTTCGCTCATCTTTGCGGTCATAAATGGAAATTAAAAGGCAAACAAAGCCTCCCCCTCCCCTGCTGCCGCTGGCCTGGCCTGACCGTCTGTGCCCACCAAGACCCTTCAACGGGCCGTCCCCCCGCCGGACACCCCTCCTCTGCCCCCCAGTAACGCACACCTACACACACACACACACACACATTTAATATCAGACCCACCTCTTAAAGGGGCAGACCTGCACATGCCTGACACACAAACAGACGACAAAAAGGTTGTTCTGGTGGGGGCAGACCATGGTCACAACCGGGACCACCCACCACGGTTAAATTTGGACCACCACAGAAGAATAAGGTGGCTTTTTTTTTGTTTTTTCACATTCACATCAAGTGACTGCCTGAGGAGAACTGTTACTATGTATTTACAATTTACCCCGCAAGGCATGCTGGGCACTCCAGTGGCAACCCCCCCAAGTGATATTGTATAGTGAGATATTACATACACAATGACACGTACACTATATTAAAAATTATTGGATGGATTTTTTGTGATGTGTAGAGAAGGCTGAGGATTATCAAGTGCTCATAAAGAGGACCTAGAGACACATGGGTGCCTCTCGGGGGACGGTGTGTTCTTCTGCCAGCATCTCAAAAGGCTTGATAAGTCATGAGTGCTGAGATAAAGCGGCAGCACCAGCCTGGGTGCCTGCTGGCAGATGCAATGATGTCACATAGCAAGATGGAAAAGTTCCTTGCTGACCAGTAGGTCAGCAATCATAGAGTATGATCTTTAGGACACCACGGTGCTGCAGTACCCCACCCTGAACAATCAATATCTAAGACGGTGGGGGACTCGAGGTTGAGGAGTCTTATTTCGTACCACATGGCCACTTGTAAATCGATATGTTCACGCACTCACTGGAAACTTTATTAGGCACACTTAATGCACCGTCTAATGAGAATTCAATACAAGGACCAACGTGTCTGACCTTACCCAAAACACCATGACCAGTTGTGACCGTACGACTGAAACACAAGCAAATTATGACCAAACATGACCGAAACACCACCCAATCATGACCGCAACACGACCCAATCATGACCCAGCATGATCAAATCTAACCAAACGTGATCAAACATGACCAAATCATGACCAAATATGACCAAAACACGACCCAATCATGACCCAGCATGATCAAATCTAACCAAACGTGATCAAACATGACCAAACACAACCTAATCATGACCACACAGGACCGAAACACCACGGAATAATGACCATACATAACCAAAACACGGACGAATCATGACACATTATAAACAAATCTAACCAAAGGCGATCAAATACAACCAAATCATGACCGAAACACAACTCCACGGTGACCAAACATAAACAAACGTGTGCCATCACGACCAAAGTGTTTGAACACAACTGGAACACAACCAAATCACAAGAAATAATGGCCGAACGTGAGCAAACAAAACCAAGTCTTGACCAAACATGACTGAATGTGACCAAAACACAACTGAAACACAATCAAATCACAACAAATCATAGCTGAGCGTGACCGAATGTGGCAAACATAACCGAATCCTTTCCAAACCTGACCGAAACACAACTCCACCGTGACCAAAACAAACAAACGTGTGCGAACATGATCGAATCATGACCAAATGTGACTGAACGTGACCAAACCCCAACTGAATCGCGACCAATCAAGACCAAAGTGTCCGAACACAACTGAAACACAACAAATCATGGCTGAACGTGACCAACTGAGGCCAAACACAACCAAATCCTGACCAAACGTGACTGAATCGCAACCAAACAAGACCAAAATATCTAAACACAACAAAATAACAACAAATAATGTTTGAAGGTGACCAATCATGGCCAAACACGACCAAATTGGGACCAAAAGTAACCGAACCACGACCTAATCATGAGCATGGTCAGTCATGACCAATTATCACGAAACATGAGCCCTCCCCCCCGAAGTCCGTACAGCTCTAGTACCTGCGATCCGGATGACGGCCCGTTCTGCCGCGTCAAGCACGTCCCCCGAGGCGGACTTGGAGCGCTTGATGCGGTGATGCTTGGGCAGGTTCCACGGCAGCGTGTCCCCCAGAGACGGCGAACCCCCCGCCGCGCTCAGGTCAGCCGTGCTCTCCTCGGACGCCGCCCGGACCAAAGTCCTTCTCTTGGGCTTGTCCCGGACGTCCTCCATGGCCTGCGTGCAGACACACAAACATCATCACTCGCGCGCGTGCGTGCGTGTGTGCGGCGGTTCACGCATTTTCTGCACGTAAACACACCTAACGGGGCAGAACCGGAGAACAACACTATCTCTCGGCAGCTTTGTCGGTGTGGGAGCGCGCACGTGAAGGACGTACTCTGCTGAGTCACCATCCGGCACAAAGCATGCTCCCGACTGGGCGCTGGCTGCACCATCACAGCCTCTCTGATTGGATGAGAGCCAGCGGGGAGTATGAAAAAAAAAAAAGAATATCCCCTCAGGACGTCCGCTGCTTAGCACTTTGGATTTCTACACAAACTCATATTACTGGTTTTTAAGCATCGCTCCCAATCAATGCTTTTCAAATGACGTTTTTTGCACGCAAAACGGGGAAAAAGACTGAAAACGTGCACCCCTACAGCGTCGCCTGTGCTATTACTTACCTGACAAATGGACCACGGGGTGGCGCTGTTGTTAAACCCCACCAGTCGGACGGGCTTGAAATTTCTCACAAAACATTGCGCCGTGACTTTAAGAGGCTCGGTCAAATCGCCGCCAAATTCGGTACGCACCCTTAGGGGGCCGACAAGCGCCTGCGTGTAAAATTCGAGCAGGATCGGTTGGCCGCGTACCAATATATCGTCCCGAGGTTTAGGGGTTGGTGCGTCTGCATGTCATTTTCCACCCGACCTGCCGGGGGCGCCACAACTGCCCTGAACGGGAAGTTCCTATTTAAAGAGCAAAACTAACCAAGGGGGGCTTTGAATCAGCCGCGTCCAACGTGCAGCGCCGCCTACAGAAAACCCGAAAGGATGACGGGATGAAAGACTGAGAGAAAACCAAGCAGGCTAAGAAGTTTTACGTATTTACAGAAAAATACTTTTTTTTTTTTTTTAAGACAACCAATCACAATCCTCCTCCGGTCCGGCGGAGGTACCGCAGTGAGGAGAGACCTGCGGGCTGCACCTGCTCCCGGCCCCCTCCCCCCCGTCACGGTACTCACGCTAGAAAGGTCCGCAGCGAATCCTGCCGCTGGTCCAGCACGATGCCAGGGTTTTTTTTAATTAAAAATGAAGGCGAGCTTAGCATTTACCCGCCTTCTGCATCCTCTCTCTGCAGCGGGAGAGGCGCGCATGCGTCCTGATGGCCCCCGCCCCGCCCCCTCCTGCGTTTCAACTGTTGGCGCAGTTCTAGTCGATCCGTCCCGAACTGAACCTTGCGCAAGACATCCCAGCATGCTATTAGTGTCCCTCCTCACAACATATCATGTATCTGATATATATACACCGTATACATAAACCATCTATGTACACAGTACACTGTCCGACACGTGGCATGGACGGGACCGCATGGCCTAAACCACTTGGACGCCAGCGCGGGGGGCATCACGTGACCACTCCCGGAAGTGAACATACATGGAGTAAATCGTACTGGTCCGGAAGCCAAATCTGATTAACCTGTGGGAAAATATCATTTCGTTTATCATATTATTAAAATATGTTTTGTAATTGTATATTATAAGATCTTTCTTCTTTTCCTTTTGGCTTATCCCGTTAGGGGTCGCCACAGCGAATCAATTGCCTCCATCTAACTCTGTCTTCTGTATCCTCTTCTCTTGCGCCAACTACCTTCATGTCCTCTTTCACTACATCCATTATTGTATATTATAAGATAATTTTTTTTAATAACATTCCTCATACATCCTGTATGAGGGACGTGATCTAATAGTGGTATTAAAAAAATAATTTTTAAAAAAATAGCCATCTCATAGGTATTGTTTGACTAACTAAAACATTGATGAAAATATAAAAACATAATGTATAACATATTTTTGTTTACCATCTTCTACATAGTCATTCACATTAGAGCCCTGTAGCCATGAAGTAACACCCCTATAGTCACCTTTACATTACCCAATATTACTAATTCTAAAATATAAATGGACAATATTAATCATTCCTTTTTGCCTGTTATATATTTCATACTATTAAACATATTACATGATTAAATCACCCTCTAAACCTGCCATAAAATACATAATTTCAAAGAATTCAAAATTACTATTAAAAATGGTAAATTATTAGTAAAACGTTATTCATTTCTTATAATATTAAGTATTATATAATTATTGTGAAACATGTTTTTAATTATTATTAAATGTCCTAAAACATACCGTCTTTTCATACACAACATATTTTTAATACTAAATGTCTGAAGTACGTCCTCAACATTGCTTGATTCAAATATATGGTTTATAAAAATTCTAAAAAATATAAAACATAATTAAATGTGGTTATTACGAAATGTCTGAAGTGATGTCATTGGGATGACCAACCTGACTGCCAAAACAGAACCAGGAGGTCCGATCTTGACCAATTATGGAGGAACAGCCGCGTCCATGCACTTCTGCCCACGTGGACTCTTGAGGGCTGCTTTCATAAGAACAGCGGCGTATTCATGAAGCTTAAGGCACGAAGCGGGCTGCCGTGCTGTGGCATAACGAGAGTTTGAGCGCCTCGTTACCGTGTCCTCCCGCTGAATGGATCCGTGTGCTGGTGCTCTTCTTCTTTTTTTGTTCCCTTCAGCTGCGCATGCCATCATGAGGTGTCCGTGCCAGCTTTGTCCGGGGGTGCTCATCCGTGAGAAAAGAACTTTCAACTCATAAGTGACCTTTCAATGGCGTCCTTGCGGCACCGTGCGTACCCCGAGCTCGTTTACGGGCGCCAAACGAGAGAAAAATCTACCATCTTCCCTGCTTGTTGGCTTTGTTTTTGCAAGAAGAGGAGCTTTTGGCCGTTGCCAAGGAGAAAAACACCTTCCCTTGGCTTCGCCGCACATCCTAGACCCTTACTTTTAAAAGAATTGATACCATTTCCTCTCACCTCCGCTTTGAGGGGTCGTCGCCTTCTCTTCTTCACAGAGGGGCACGGAGGCTCATGTGCTTCTTTGCCCAGCACCTCCTTCACCTCCAGGGCCACCTTCTTCTTCTTCTTCTTCTGCTGCTTCTCCTCCTCCTCCTTCTTCTTCTTCTTCATCTCCTTTGCCTCCTTCGCCTGATTGGTGTCCACGTGCTTCTCTTTTGGCTTTTTCTTCCTCTGAAACAACACGAGACGTGTTTATGCTCCATGCATACTGTATTCACGCAGTCCAGTGAGTTCCTGTACATTCGACCATCTCAAATGAAAACGTGCACAAGGCGTATTATTGGGCTTATGGTGAAAAATAGCGACACACCGGCAAAAATGCAAATATGATACAAATTAGAAACGAGGAAGCAGCAGTGACTGTGGAGCCATAAGCAGGAACTAAAAGTGTGTTTTGAATGGGAAGCTCAGCTTCAAAGCTCTGGCAAATGACTCTCTCAGTTGTTTTGTCTACCGGGGTTTGAGTTATGAATCTGACCTACTGTAGTTATTGCGTATCACAAAGAGATTCACATCCCTGAATTATTGTAAATAAAAAGTTATTTCTATCTGTGACTGAGTTAACTGTGGACAAAATGCACTTAATCGTGATTAAAGATTTTAATCGACTAACGGCCCTACATTTTTTTATGTTATATAAATATTATTTTTATTTTTTTGCTATGGCCAAAAGCCAAAAGAACTCAAAACAACTCTTCTACTCGTCGTTCTCTTTCATTTTCCTCATTCATCAACTCTTAAAAGTACTCTTTCCATCTTCCCATGACACTACTGGCACCTGTCAATACCCTTCCATCCCTATCCTTCATCACCCTAACCTGCTGCACGTCCTTCCCATCTCTGTCCCTCTGCCTTGCCAACCTGTATAGATCTTTCTCTCCCTCCTTGCTGTCCAACCTAGCATACAAGTCATCATAAGCCCCTTGTTTGGCCTTTGCCACCTTTACTTTCACCTTACGCTGCATCTCTCTGTACTCCTGTCTACTCTCTTCAGTCCTCTCAGTGTCCCACTTCTTCTTAGCTAACCTCTTACTCTGTATACACTCCTGCACCTCCTCATTCCACCTCCAAGTCTCCTTATCTACTTTCCTTCCAGATGACACACCAAGTACTCTCCTACCTGTCTCCCTGATCACAGTAGCTGTAGTTGTCCAGTCATCTGGAAGGACTGGACAATATGTATATTTACCTGTAATTATTATAAATACTATTTGTTTTTAAATGAATTAATAAATTAAGTAAATTAAAAGAACTTTTTTGTATAATGTATTTTATTTATATATATATTATTTATTATTATATTAAATGACAAATTTAAATCAAATACTGTTGTATTGTGTAAATCTAATACTTTTATATTGTAATACTTCTATTAATAGCAAATCAATAACTACATTCATTATTCATGAATACATTTTAAAAAAATTCAAATCGGATTTGACATTGAAACTGACAGCACATTTAGCTAAAAAATTAAGTGTTGTGGATTTTTTAAAACTATCTTTTTAATATAAATACATATTTACATAGTTTAAAAAGTACATACATTCATAATGAAATACATAATAAATCAATAAAAAAATACATATTTACCAATATAATGATGTATTATTTAGAATGTAATATTGTACATACAGTAATATTTACAATCAAATATCATTTTTATTAATTAATAACATGTGCATATATATTTAGTGTTAAAACAAAAAAAGTTTACTCATGGAGTCTTGCAGAAGACACAATAGCTGCACGGTGTTTGTGTTGGGATCCAAACGCGTCATCCTCGTAGAACTCCTGGCCGGGTACCAGGTGCCAACACACCCGGCCGACCCGGAGCGTGGTGCTCAAACCCAACATGCAACTTGGGCCAGGAAAAAGGTGTGCCAGCATCAGTCACTGACGTCTTGGAGGAACAATGAACAATGCAACATTTATTTCCTAAGAGGTTCTAGTTCTGGTCGTGCGCCTGTGGACAGATGTTCCGTTTGTGTCCAGAGGTGTACCTAACGAAGGGTTTGTTTTTGCGTTTGGACCCTTTCTGTATGTATTTGATTTTGCTTTAGGTGGACAAAGACAGGAGCGTGATTTGGGCCCGGAAGGGGCGCTCACGGGAAAGGGACTGAGGGCCCCTAGAGGCCGGACGGGGTACGACACTGGGGTTTCGTGGCAGGAATGTACTGCCCTGCGTGTGCGCATGCGTGCGTGGTGTGCTCACCTGAGCGGGAGCTGTCGATCCGGGGCGCGCCAGCATCACTGCGTGGGAAGAAAGCAGCACTGTTGGAATGTTTGCATTGACACCAAAGTATACTTTCCCTGAGAAAGTGCGGCCCATCCGAACCCGGTTGCAGAAGTCAAAGTAAAGCGCCAGGGAGCGAATCAAAGTGCGTCAGGGTGGAAACAGGAAGTCGAATGCGTGCGGGCCAATCCCAAAGGGTCCTCCTACCTGCCAGGTAGCGCTCCATGGAGGCCGAGGAGCAGCTCTGCTTCCACGTGTAGCAGCAGAAGGCGAAGAACCACACCAGCAGGGTGGCCAGCACCAGGACCAGCACCCAGAGGAGCCGGGCCACGGCCGGGTCAGCGGCGGCCCAGGCCGTCAGCGCGTCCATGATGAAGAGTCCCCGACACTGCAAGAGCGGGGCGGGCCGGGATTCCAGCTGTCAGGCCCACGTCAGCTCTGCGTGCGCGCCGGCTGCGTTTCGCTGGAAAGGAAAGGGTGAGAGGGAGGGACTGGGGGGGGGCGTGGCCAGCAGCTGGGCGAGCCGCCATTACTTCCCTGAGAGCCTTAACGTCTGAGGGGAATCCGGACACCCAGAAAGATAACTTGAAAATGCACCCGAGGCGCTTAACAACTAATTGGCCCAAACTATTCTGCAAAAACCGGTTCCCAATGCGCCACCATGGCTGCGTGCTCAAGCCAAATATTTGCGGAGCTTATAAAACACAACGCTATAACTTGAAAGGCGAAATGCAATAGTGGGGAGGTGTGGCATCAGCACGACCAACACGGACGATTACCTATTATTATTATTAATATTCATTTTCCAAACTACCGCACATCGTGGAAGACTCGCACAGCAAACGAGGCAACAGCACCGTCCTGTGGACAATTGTGGGTACTACAAGGAAGAAAAACACTATTTTCCAAAGAGGCAAAACGTTTAATGTTGATTTGACATTTTCTTCTGCTTTCAGAATATGTGGGGTAGAAAATGACTTTGACCGGATAATAAACTGAAAGAGCAGCACCCGATGACTTTGTTGGAGCTTCGGAATGACACGCGAGGCTGAACAGAGGGTCTTGCGTCCCGCAAAAAGCCACTTTTGTTTCTCTCTCCTAGTAGAAGCCGGAGTCTTGAGCGGCCCAGTTTGGCGTCTGTGGAAACGAGAGAGTAGGGAACAAAAGCTGAGAAGAAAGGCGGAAGGTCTTCAATGAAAAAGGACGTGTGCCGCAGGTGGTGCCTAAAGTGTGGCCCAGTGTTCGTGAAATTACACGTGGCTCCAATTAGAACTTTGCAGAGGAAACAAAAAACTGGCAACTGTTCTTAAATGGCTGACCACCTCTTGGGGACTTAGTTTCTCAAAAAGGACTAGTAACAAAGGTACGGACTTTTACAGATGTCCATGTATAGGTTAAAATGTTTTGGTCGCAGTGTTGAACCCTGGGGTACGCCACACAATATATTTCAGCTTGCAGATGTGTGTTGTACTTTAGCCGTTTTTATTTTGCTTGGATAATTACTCTTCAGGAAGGATAAGTTACTCAGCAGTTCCATAGCAAATCAGTTGATGTTTTACTTTACATTTTATTTCCCTTCTGGTCACATGAGTGAGAAACATGGAGTTAACATTCCAGACTAGAGTCTCATTCCCTTACTCCACTAAATGGAATACAGGGATCTTTTCTTCCAGTTTTGGTTCAATCTTAAAAGTTTATAAAGTTATTCAACTTTTCAACTACCTCGCTGATGCAGTCTTCTGGTCGTAGTCCTAGGAAAGTCCATATGACTGCACGGAATGGAGTGTTTGAGGCCACATCCACCAACCTTAATGAACTTGCTGACATTGTAACATTTTACATGAGTTTCTGTGAGGACATGTGTGTACAGACAACAACATTCCGTACATACAACAACAACAAACCATGGTTCACAGCGGAACTCAGGCAACTTCGTTCGGCCAAGGAGGACGCTTACGGGAGGGGGGAGCCAGGAACACCTTGAACAAAGGAATCCGAGTTGCAAAGAGGAATTGCTCTGAGAAACTTAAAAAGGCATTCTCAGAGAACGACTCAGCAGCTGTGTGGAATGGCTTGAAGACCATCACCAATTACAGGAAGCAATCCCCCCACCCAGCGGAGAACAAAAGGCTGGCCGGTGACCTGAATGAGTTCTACTGCAGGTTTTCCCACCCATCTCCCACCCCGTTCACAGCTCCAACCCCCAACAATACTATCCAGCTCCTACCTGCACCTCCAACACCCCGCTGTGACACCAAGCCTGCGCTAAAGATCCAAGAAAGGGTTGTCTCTCTGCTCTTTCAGAGGATGAAGACAAAGAAGGATCGGGGCCCTGATGGGGTTTCACCTTCCTGTTTGAAAGCCTGCACGGAAGAGCTGACACCCATCTTCACTCGGATCTTCAACAGATCACTAGAGCTGTGTGAAGTCCTATCATGCCTAAAACGGTCCACCATTGTCCCAGTCCCTAAAAAAACATCCATCACAGGACTGTATGACTACAGACCGGTGGCCTTAACGTTTGTGATCATGAAAACCCTAGAGAGACTGGTGTTGGTGCGCCCGAAAAGCATCACATGCCAACTACTAGATCCCCTGCAGTTTGCCTACCGGCCAAACGGGTGTGTCGAGGATGCGGTGAACATGGTGCTACACTACATCCTAAAGCACCTCGACTCTGCAGGGACATATGCCAGGATCCTGTTCGTGGACTTCAGTTCCGCCTTTAACGCCATAAACCCGGACATCCTCCTCCAAAAGCTCACCGTGTCCCCCTCCATATGTCAGTGGATCAACAGCTTCCTAACTAACAGGAGACAGCAGGTGAGGCTGGGGAGCCCTATATCCAGCTCCCAGTCCATCAGCATTGGTGCCCCCCAGGGATGTGTCCTGTCCCCTCTGCTTTTCTCCCCCTACACAAATGACTGCACCTCAGGCGACCCAGCTGTGAAACTGCTGACATTCGCAGACGACACCGCCGTCATTGGCCTCATCAGTAACGGTGATGTAACTGCTTATAGAAGCGAGGTGGATCAGCTGGTATCCTGGTGCGGCCACAATAACCTGGAACTAAACCTGCTAAAAACTGTGGAAACCATAGTGGACTTCAGACAGTCAACATTGTAAATACCATAATTATTCAGTATATCATGTATATAATCACAATTATATACACCCCATGTAAATATGTATAGTACTATTCTCCTGTTCCCCACTATGTACACTTAATAATAATAATAATAATATCATTCTTCTGACAGGGTGATTGACCAGAGTCAAATTCCTACTATGGCAACACATATGGCAAATAAAGCTGATTGTGATTCATTTTTCGTTGTTTATAATTTTCATTGTAAATTGCTTACTCTGAAAATATCAAAACTCATAAATGAGGAATCCTACTTGGTGGGCGGTGCCGGAACCATTTAAGCGCAACAAACGAGGGCTTACTGTAATACTAATTTTCATGAAATAGCCACTCGTCATACTAGGAGGGCTTTGCTGCATATCATAAAATACAGCCTGGGGAATCTGTCAGTCAAAGTGAGCATATAGTTTTTCCTTCAAACAAGTTGCTGCGAAAAATGTTTTGTTGTAAATGTAATTCTTCTTCACGACCACCAGAGGGCGGCGGGCGTTTAGGGATGACCACATGACAAGTCTTTTCTAGTGCTTGCGTATGCAAATGAGATGGCTTCATAGAGCATGGGGACAGTGTACCTCATTCCTGTTGCTGTGAGCCACCTTCTTCTCGATGTTCATGGCCAGCATCTGGCTGCGGAAGGACAGGCTCTTGGTCTTCTCGATGACCTGCTGGTAGGGCGACACGGCGTTGTTGCCCATCACCACGTGACCCTGCGGGGGACAGCCCACAGAAGCGGCATATGAGCGAGGAAAGCGGACAGGATCCCTAGTCTGCGTCCGCCGCGTACGCTCACCAGCTTGGAGTCGATCTTGGCGTCGAGCCTGGCGTTGCGGATGAGGTTGACGATCCAGCGCTCGGCCTCCTCGGGTGTCATGTTGAGCTTGTCAGCCAGCATGCTGAGCGGAGGAGACGACAGGCGAGTCAAGGATAATCAGCGTTAGAACAGGCGCCGCGCGGCACGCACCCGATGCTGATGCACTGATGGATGCGGCAGAAGGTCTCGAAGATGAAGATGCGAGCGTTCTCGATGAAGTCCTCGAGACACGCCACCAGGAAGAAATCGTTGACGAGAACCTGGGAGAGGAACACAAGGTCGTCATCTCATACAAACGCTCCTCCTTCGAGCCCTGTTAATAATAAAGCTAATAAAACAAAAACATTTGCACAAACACCATGAAAAATTCATCCAATCCCCCACATGCACATTACCAGGCATTGCTCGCCACGACGCCTATAAACACTTCACGTCAAGTCATTAAGCTGCCTTTAAGTCAAGTGTGTGTTAAACCAGGGATGTTTCTGCACTATCAGCATCTCTTATTCCTAAACGAGTGTTTTTTATAGCATCCCAAAACCATCAACTGATCACGTGAAGGCATTATTAGCGTCTGAGACTGTGTCACCAGTATTTGACATTTATAGTACAACCACTATGCTACATAAGTATTTCCATTCATTTACCTAATAGTGGCAGCCCGCCATTAGATGCACATTCTGTCCAAAATGAGCGCACTCTTGACACTTATATTCAATATGCCCATACTGTCCAACTCTCAAGTTCCGATAACTGATACTGTTTTCCAGTCATTGTGAAACACAAGTTTAATAACCCAAAGGAGACACGTGGATGTGATTCCAAACCACAGACATTAGTCAGGCACAGACCGAGCAAGCTTGTTACCGCAGCCACCAAGGGGCGGTTTGATGAGGTCATCATTTTTAAAAGCTGGTGCCGTCGTATGGGAGCCCATAGGCTAGCATTTAAAATTGGTTTTCATAATAGTAGGAAAACCTGATACTGATGGACCAATTTTACATTTTTACGCCAATATGGGGCTATTACAATATTACACTATTTTATATTATAATATTATACTATAGACACCTTCACACTTATTCATTGTTTACAACACACTGCGAGTATTATGCAGCCGCTAGCTAGCAAACTAAACCGTTAGCCTCAAATTTATTTCTTGTAAACATAAGCCAAAAACTTACCACGTCCACACGGGATGGGAGGACAACTTTTTTTCCCCCACTGTAAAATATAATATAATACAAATACTTTTTGTTTTCTTGTTTCATTAATGTTTTTATCCTGGGGGCCACAAATGACCTCTGCGCCACACTTTGGACAACCCGTGCATTATTCTGTAAGCGCCTCTTCATGTCCAATTTCATCATTGTAACGTCACTTTTTTGCCCACTGAGGAATTCTACGGTTAGAAAAAGCTAAGCGATGAGAGCGTATGCGCAAAGCTGACAGCTGTTACGCTTTAAAAACAAAACAGCTCCAGCGATGAAGGTCGGAAGTGGATTCACTGAGGCAGAGTAAAAAATAAACACAGAGGAAATGAAAGGGGCGGGGCTTCCCACAGGAAATGAAGCCCGTTCATGCCAGACACGCTGGAAATTGGACCTTACCGACTCGCACTCCCGCAGCTTCTTCTGGGCGCTGTCGAAGTCGAAGTTGACGTAGAGACACTCCACAAACTCAGTGATGGGGTCCTTGTACGTGTACGACTCCTACACACACACACACACACACACACACACACACACAGTGTTTACGCGCGGGCAGACACGTGCGGCACTCGTTCAGAGGCATCCTCCACCCTACCTGCTGAATGACCTTCACCAAGTCCTTGAGTACTTGTCTGCGCTTCCGCACGTCTTTGTTGGTGATGACGGCGGTGGTGAGGTAGCGCAGGATGTGTGGGCACATGGTCTGGATGGCGTTCAGGTACCTGCGAGATGTGACATTTAAGGAGGACGATGGTAGGGCGTTTAATGTCAAGTGGGATGTTTACTCACTGAGGCTGGTAGAGGAAGAGCTCGATGATGTTGTCTCGGCCTTTCGGGTGGTTGAAGAAGACAAAGAGGGACCAGTGGATGAGCCATGTCCTCTGCTGGAGCGACTGAAGAGGAGAGCTCACCGACTGCGGAGGGTGGACAAAAATCACTCTCCTGGTTCGGGTTGGAGGAGCAAACACGTTCGCTTACATTGTTATCAATGGTCTCTCTCAGCCGCGTCAGATCCTCCATGGCGGCGTCCCAGTTCTGCATGAGAATCTCCGAGGCCAGCTTGCCCCACAGAGAGCTTAAGGCATTCCTGTCTGTGGACGGAACCTGTAAGCAGAGCCACAAAGTCAGGGTAGAAAACAGTACACACAGACGCATACTAAAACACATCGATGACATTCAATAGTAAGTAAAATCAGTGCCATCTTGTTTTTTCTCACCAGCACACGGAAGAAGTAGAGGTACTCTGCCGCTCCAGAGTAATTTCCGCACTCGTATTGGAACTTGGCGTACCTGTACAGGGTGTCCAGGTACTCTTGGCGGAACTGTGGAATTGCCACATTTTAAAAAATGGATGCAGTTGATGGTATCATTTGCTTAATTGTCATTTTTATGCAAAAATAAGTTTAGAGAGACAAATGAACTGTCACGTTGTGTTTTTTATTATGACAACCAACACAAAGCCACCTGTGAGTGCTTTTAAATGGGCAGCTCACAAAAGGACATGCTGCTCGTTGAGAAGAGCCAAACAAAAGTGTCCGATAGGTCAAAAAAGGCATTACAGTGCCATCTACTGTACAAAGTAGGAACGGCCAACTACTGTTACAAACATCAGTGTATGAGTGAGGGCAAACAGAGCTCCAACTCTGGGGCCGCCACAGATACACACAGTCGCATTATTTACAAGACGGTCCTTACTTTGTCTTTGAGTTAGACATATTGTCTCACTTGCTGCTTGGTAGTAATAGTAGCCCCACCCCATGCACTAAGACAAAGAGGCTGAATGGCTGAGAGGAGGGCTCGCTCTCTGTTCTCGTTCCAGACAGATGCAGAGTGAACACTCTTGTGATTCAACCTGTGTGGTGTGGTGTGCAGTTAGGAGGAGAGAGAGAGAAATAAAATCACATCTCAATACTCACGTTGTGTTTGTCAGATAGGTAGTCGAAGAGCATCTTCCCGTCTCTATTGAGTGATAATAGAAATGCTTAGCTCCTTCAACTGTGTCGTATATTTGTAAGTAGGATGCTGACCTGGTGGACTGCATCTGCCGTGTGGTCTCCGGGTCCTCAAACATCTTGACGATCGGCTCCGTCTCCGACTGGAGCTGCTTCAGCTGAGCCACCACGGTGGTCCTCTTCTCCCTCAAAGCTGCCGGGGACATCGGTTAGTAAGAGCAGCACGCGCGGCTTCAAAAGTCGCTTCTAAGACATCAGTGGTTGATAAGCCAACCATGTGAAACAGTTTGAGAGACTGCAACATTTTTGGACTGTTTCCAAATGAGTTTTTCCACGCAACATCACCCTCTGCTTGGCTTGTCTGCTTACAATGTGGGATATCCTTGTCAGGGTACAGGTTTGTGTACACGTCCATGGCGAAGTCCACCATGTTCGTGTCGCTGAGAAGATCCAGCTTCCCTTGGAGAAGTTCCTTTTCATTGTAGATCTGTTTGCGTGAAAAGCACACCGACGTGAATAAACACTCATGGATGTGCCGGCTCCTCCCAACGCACACCCAATAAACACTGCTAATGCAAAGCTAGCCACGCTAGCACATGAACAAGTGGACGACAGCTTGCAGTCAGACTAGCTCCTGCTCTAGCAGAAAACTATGATAACATATCCATACAAAAGTGAAAAACTAAAAGGGGATCGATTATTTACAATCACAAACGTTAGCATCAAATAGGCCAGCTAATTAGCCAACGTGACTAGAAGCTAACAAGCAGTGGCGGAACGGCTTATAAACACATTTCCCCGAACAAAACAACCAAATAAAACAGCCGCGCTATGTTTAAGTCACATCCGACAAGGAAAACCACGCACCTCTTTTACGGAAAGGAATTCCAACAGTGGGAAAACCAAATGCCGGTCGAGAAAATGTGCTATCTTAGTTGTCAGGTCGTACTCCGCCATCTTGGCTGCTTTGAAAAGGGAAACTTTATTGACACAGGCCTCGTAACACAGCGTACATACGTCACTTCCGTTTTCAGCCTTTCTTTGTAATTGGACAAAAAGATAACAAGGGCGGGGCTGTAATAGTGCCACTCCAGTGACAAAAGTGTGCAGTTCTAAGAAAAGGGAGAATTAACAAAATTGGACTAAAGTTTGTTTATGTTATAAAGTTGGTTCACGTTCAAAGCAACGCTACAAATAATAAAAAAACAAACCAATAAATAAATACAAAATATATGAGCTACATTCTAGATTGGCGGTACGTGAATAAAAATGAAAAAAAATGGCGCTTAGCGCTCACAATTACGAGTACACCTGAACGCCTCATTATACAAGCAGAAAGGAGGTCATGTAAATCAAAATTTGACCATGCAAAGTACACATTGTTGAACCAGAATTACTTAATCCTATAAAATTAGGTCTTTGTGAGGTGTGTCATTTACTTAATTGTCATCTTCAATATTTGTCCAGTTTGGTGATTTCTTTGACAACAAGTATTAAGTAAGACGGGCAAAATATGGAAAAACGGGAGGGTGGGCAGGCATACTCAACTACCCTGGACACTCTTTTTATTGCATAACTCCCTGCACCTTACTTTCGCTTTGTGTGAGCCTTGCAAAGCTTCCAGCGTCAAAGCCGGTCCACGGCCTGACAGTGACATGATGACACGATAGAAGGGAAACAGCAGGGGGGATGACAGCACGTGCCCGGGGGATGTTCCGGCAACTTCAGAGTCGGTGGCGATGGGATGATTTGGACTTGAGCTGGAAGCAGGGGGCAGCGCGGGGGAGAGGGTTGGGTCTGATAGATGTTCTCCTCTTGAATCATGCCAGGTAATAACGTGCCATAAATGAAATAAAATACTGCCTGTCACTTCAGGCAGCAGGGGTAAGCGAATAATGATAATCATCATCATCATAATAAAAATCATAATTGGGATTTGGTAAACTCCTCCGTTTTACGGTCAGGGTTTTGGGGTACAGCTTTTTTGTGTCCAAAGTGCAGCAGTAATTTTGCATGACTGAAGTCAAAATATTCAAAAGAAAAAGTTTCAATGTAACAACCATTTAACAAAAAGAATGTTGTAATATTATAAGGGTAAACAATGACATTTTTGTAGCATCAAATTGAAATAATAAAGAAAAAATATTGTTATTAAAGAATATTAAAGAAAAATGGTGGTCATTTTTAGCCATATAATTATGAAATAAACGTTTTTTAAATTTTGCAAAGCCATGTTTTGGCTGCGGCTCTCACTGTGGTTGGCTGGAGTCCCAACACTTTAGGAAGGGCTTTATGGCCTTTTTCCCAGACTAATAGGCTTCACTTTCATCTGCTAGCTATTTTTTAGGTGTGGAGTCTCCCTATTTATGTCCCTTGTGGTCAGAATAGGGCTGTTGTTGCCAGACACATGGCCGGGAAAAGACCGTGCTGTGTAAGAATGGGGGAGTTTGCGAGCCCGGTGCCCACTTTCTTGTCAATCTTCAAGGGAGACATGTTTAGAAAAGTCCTTTCAAGTTTGACATGGAAGAACGTCTGATCACCTCTCCCCCAAAGACTCTCTTCCTATTCATCGGATCATCAACCCTTCTCCATTTTCACATCCTCTCCCCGCTCCTCGCCGTGCCCTCCCAACTACAACGGGATGCTGAACAAGCCCGCCCACAACGTCACTCAAACAAAGTCCGTGGGAGTTCACACTGACCATTGCTCTCCGGTCCAAGAACTAAAGCACAAGAAGCCCAACGCATGAAAACAGATTTTAATCACAAAAAACTTGCATACAGAAAGAGTAAAGTTGTAGATGAAAAGTCAGATTAACAGCCTTTAATCCAAAAGGCTTTTTTTTTGTTCTTGGGTTGTCTTTAAGGGGGGAGATGTTTTGACTGTTCTTGCAAAAATGCCCAATCACCTCTCCCCCAAGGACTGTCTCATTCCATCCATCCATCATCTACGACGAGTGGAATCTTCCATTTCATTTTCTTCCGCTTAACCGGTCCGTACTCGCGGGGGCTCCAAGTCTCAGTAAGGAAACCCGGACTCCCCAGTCCACTGGAAGGACACCAAGGTGTTCCCAGGCCCCATAATCCCTCCAGTGTGTCCAAGGTCTGCCCTGGGGCCTCCTACTGGCCGGGCATGCCCAGAACACCTCATCACAGAGGCGTCCGGGACTCAGATTTGGAGGTGCTGAGTGGAAAATATCACCGCTATCCATCCCCTTTCCATTCCTTCTGCAGTTCAGAGTTCCAGGTGAGCTGGGGCCTACCCCAGTCAGCGACCGAGTGAGGCAAAAACGTGGACGTGGAGGCGCCAAAACTCAAATTCAAATGGATTTGCATGGCGGCAAATCACAACAGAAACCCCACATGAGCAAGCTCTTGGCGACAGAGGCAAGGAAAAACTCCCTCTGGGGAAGAAACCCTGCACAGAACCCACTCTTTTCCAGAAGAGACCAAAGTCTACTGAGGAGTAATAGGATTTTCAAACTTCCAGCAAGCGTGTAATGTGCTCCACTTTCAGACGTCGGCTCGATTTCACTCGGAGAGGAATGCCAAAGAGTGGGGACGCCATCGCTTTGGCGCCAGGAATGATTTCTACTTTATTGGCGTCAGAGGAGTAGATGCACTTCCTGTTCTCCTGAAGACAAGCGGCGCTCGGCGGCGGTTTACCAGAGCGCCTCCTACTAGTAAGTCAAACAAACAAGGTGTCACTTTGACTGCCAGCAGAGAGGAAGATGGAGAGCGCCCGCATCCTCCACGACGCCCCCCTCCTCCTCCTCGCCGACGTTTCTCCATAGCAACAGGGCGACCTCGTTACTATGGTAATGTCCCTTTGGCTTGTCTTCCAGCCAGCAGGCCACAGCAGGCGGTTCCTTCTCGAGGAAGCGTTGTGGACGCGGATCCCGAGCAGCAGAAGCGAAGGCAAAGAGGTCCTTGCGATCCATCAGAGTTAAGGGGACAGGTATCGCGCCCCCTTTTTTTTTTTTTTTTCAGTTTTAATCCTTCGAGCCGGAGGAGTAAAGCTGATAATCCGCCGGCGCCGTCATTTTGTTCCCGACTCTTTTCTCTTTTAAGAAAAATCTCCATAAGCTCGGGGTCGTCGCTCTCCTGCCTGCGGCCCCGGGGTTGCTATGCAACAATGTCCTAACGACAACGCTTATTAAATGAGTCGTTAACGACACGCCTCCTGAGATGTGCCGGGATGTCTCCAAAGGATGGCACAGCAAAAGAACAAGTCACGATGATGATACCAACTCCATACTCCGTGACCACACCTTTGGTTCTTCACCCCGATCCACCCTCAAGCGGGGCAATTCATTCCCTGCTGCCCTGACGGATGACTGCGCGTATTCCCTGCGTGAGGCTTTTTATCACCGCCTTGATTTTGTGTCTGCAAAAGCCCCCTGGCCAAACAAACACAACACCAATTCAACTCCTCGGCAGCCCCCCCACCCTCTTGCATCCACACGTTCCTCTCCCTGGCCTCTTTTTCCAGCTCCTCCCGGCGGATCCCGAGGTGTTCCCAGGCCAGCTGAGAGACATAGTCTCTCCAACGTGTCCCGCGTCTTCCCCGAGGCCTCCTACCGGTCGGACGTGCCCTGAACACCTCACCAGGGAGGCGTCCGGGAGGCATCCCAACCAGATGCCTCCCGGGCGCCTCCCTGGTGAGGTGTTTTGGGCATGCCCACCCGGGAGAAGGCCCCGGGGAAGACCTAGGACACGCTGGAGGGACTATGTCTCACAGCTGGCCTGGGAACGCCTCGGTGTCCTCCCGATGGAGCTGGAAGAGGTGACGGAGACCAGGAAGTCTGGACTTCCCTACTGAGTCTGCTGCCCCCGTGACCCCGACCCGGATAAGCGGAGGAAAATGGAATAGAATGTTCTCCATCTCCAGGCCACGTGATAACCAATTCTTTATTCCCTCCTCAAGGGAGTGCTCGGTGGAGTGCGAGAATTCCTGAATTCCCTACTTGGGATTTGGAGGGTGGAACATGACGCCGATTTCATGGCAATGTATGCTAGTTTCCTCCTCAGCTCTCTAGTGCAGGGGTGTGCACATTTTCATTTGGTGGAGGGGCCGTCTATATATAGGCGGTCATCAAACGGAACAACAAACTTGCTCACGGTGCAACGAAACCCAAAAAACTGTAACCCACATCGGGCTAAAACTCAACCCTGAACCCCTGACCTTGCTTCCTATACCCCGGGGGACACACGGATCTTGTTCATGTCTTATTTTCTTTTATTATGGCAACTATGTTGGGGGATGGGAGTGTAAAGGTCAATATAGGGGTGTTATTTCATGTCTAGAGACCTCTAATAATGTTAAAATTTGTATTTTTAATGCTGTAAACAGCTTTTAAACAGTATGTCTTAAATGGCTTACTTTTGCTTTCGTCTACTATGCTGGGTAAAGGGAGTGTGGAGGTGAATATAGGGGTGTTATTTCATCTCTAGAAACCTCTAATAATGTTAAGAACTGTTTTTTGCAGGCTACAAACAGATTTCCTATGTCTTAAAAGGCTTATCTTCGCTTTTGTCTACCATGCCCGGTAAAGGGAGCGTAAAGGTGACTGTAGGGGTGTTATTTCATGTCTAGAGGGCTCTAATGATGTTAGAAAGCATATTTAGGAGGTGGAAACATATTTCATATCCTCTAACTAGAAAAAGATTCCATTTATAAAGAATAATACATACAATAATCAAACAAAACAAAAAACCACATCCAAGTCAACGCATCACGTAGACCAACAACTAAGTGCTAAAAAAGACAACTTAAAGCTGATATTTCTAAAATGCCCTCAAGACATGCTGGGTGGTCTGGCGGCAACCGCAATACAAACTACGAACGGCGTGTTCTATGGTTACTCCTCTGACGACCCCCCAACCCCGCCTTATTTTGCGATCAAGCAAAAATGCGACAAACATGGCAGCGTGTCGGGAGAAAGAGTGCCGCAAGCCACCCAGCATGTCTTGCGGCACTGCGAGTCATGTGCTCCTTGGCGCTACGACGAGGGCGCGACGTCTCACTACGAGACTTTTCCACACGCGAGGCGCTTGACTGGCGCTGTTAGCAACACAACATCTGCTGTCAAACATCATCCCCGGGCGCCTTTGGCCTAAACGCTGCCATTCAACCGCATCATCTAATTAGGTCTCCTGTGGCACTACCCTGCGTGTGTGCGTGCGTGTGTGTGTGTGTGTGTGTGTCCAAGTCACTACACGACTACAGCAAAAAGTACACGTCTGAACATAGAGTGGCTATAAAGTACTTTTTAATACCCGTCAAGTACTGCAACTTGCTTTTTCTGTTTGGGCTGACTCGTGCGTCCGTGATGCAAATCCCACCAAGGAGAGGAAAGTTGTTATTTACGTCAAGTATTTAGCACACACGCACGCACACACGCACACACACACACACACACACACACACACGGTCCATGAGTGGCACGATTCAAGGCCCTCTTTTCCGAGAGGTACTCATTGACTGCACAGTATGTGATGAGAGCGTATAATACTTCATATTAATAATAATCCTTTGCATCCGGTGTGTTCAAAAAGCAGATTCTGTGAAAGGACAACCCACACACGCACACACACACACACACACACACACAAGGAGCATGGATATGATGACATGTGGACCCAATGTTCCTCAGCCAGCGTCCAAACTCAGCTGAGCCCCTCAAAGTCCTCATCTGATAAATGTGAGCAAGAGTCCCGACCCGGACCGGACCCCGCCCTCCACCCGATAGACCCGTACAGCTTCGGCGCGCGTTGGGCGTACTCCCAGGCCCTCCTGCGCATCATCTCCCCCTTCCACATGGACACCATGAGCAGGGTGGAGAGCAGCACGCCGCCCAGGGTGAGCAGGCACAGCCCGGCGATGACGCAGCGGTCCAGGTGGGCGCCCAGCCGGACTTTGTCCCGCTGCAGGCGCTCCATCTCCCGGGCGGGGACGCTGTCCGGGTCGACGCGCGGCTCCCGGGGCACCGTGTAGGAGATGGCCACCAAGGAGATGCCCGTGACCAAGCAGGAGACGGCGGCGATGAAGCCGTAGTCCACCGAGCCCTCGGAGGAGAAGTCCTCCTCGGTCAGATAGGAAAGTTCCGGCATCTCGTCCTCGTCTTCCTGCTCGTCGCCACGCAGTCCGCTCGGCGATCTGCGCCCCATCAGGCGGACCCCCTCAGACGACGTCTCATCCTCGGCGGCGCTCATGCTCTCCGTCCGCGGCGCCGGGGCTGCGCCCCCGCCGGGACCGGCGCGGCCCGCCTCGGTGGCACCTGCTCCTGTCCGCGGCGGCGGCGGGGAGTCCTCTCCGTCCAGGTTCCGGCGAGCCATTTGAAGACGCGCTCGTCACCCCCCCCCCCACGTGGAGCCGCGCGCGTGCACCCAAAGTTTGCAAAGTGCGTGCAGCGCGTGTTCCTCCTCGTGCATCTTCTCTTCCCACGGAGGACTCCTGGTGGGGAGATGAGTCACGCGCCGCTCGTCTCCTCTTGTCAATTAGTGGGGAGCTTCTGGCAGCAGACCCCTCCCACGGACTCCCTGCACGCGTGCTCTAAATGGTCCGCAAACGCAACATCGTGACACCGCTGTCACGTGACCTGCTCGGTCTCCAAAAGCGCAAGGTTTTCCTGTCACGGAGGATCTCCGACTACCAATTTGTCAGTAGACTCCAAAAACCAAAAAACAGCACTGAAAGACGAGTCTTTTCAAACCGCAGCGCGCTCCTGTCACATAAAGGATCTTCGGCTAGCTTTTTTTTTGCACATTTGGGCACCCCTGATAATGGATGGAAGAACGACCAGAATGGAAGAGGCTCAGCCAATAATCAGGATGATCAAAGACCGTCTGGAGTTACCTGTAAGTACTGTGACAGTTAGAAGATGTCTGTGTGGAGCTAATCATTTATAAAGATTCTCCTAAAGACAAATTGGGTGATATTTGAGAAGTGAAAGGAACGTTTACAGGATTTATAGAAAGGGTGCGATAATGATGTCCACAAAATTAGGCAGGTGTGTAAATCTCCACCCAAATTGACCCTCGACCTACATACACGGGTCATGCCAGTCACGAGAAAGGGCATTTATGGTGGCCAATTGCAAGTCGTTCTCCTCTTTGCATCTTCCCCAAGGTGTGGCAACATCAAAACAACTGTCAAATGACCCGAAAACAAAGATTGTTCACCAGCAAGCTCCGGGGGAAGGATACAAAAAGCTAGCTCAGACATTCCAGCTGCCGGATTCCACTGTGAGGCAACGAAAAACCACAATCCCAGTTCTGGTTAAGGCCAAGGAAAATATCAGACAAAATATCAACCCAACCCGCAGACCAGCTCCAAGGACCCACCACATCATCTTGCTGCTGTTGGTGTGGCCAGTATTGGGACTGGCAATTTTGTTCCAATTGAAGGTGGCATGGATTCCCGTCAGCATCGGCAGATTCTTGCCAACAAAGTTCAAGAGTCTGTGAGACAACGTTGTGCCGGAACAAGTACAGCATTCTGGCATGGAATCCCAGTCCCCGGACCGGAATATGATCTGCGATGTGGTTTGCTCGGAAACCATCAAAGCCGTTTTGTTAAGAAGAACGGTCAAAGATCCCGCAAAACCAGAATCCAGACCCTCATCGGAAGCGTTTAGAAGCTGTTATTTCTGCAAAAGGACCATCGACCAAATATTGACGTCATTTTTCTGTTGGGGTGCCCAAATTTAGGCACCTAGCTAATTTTGTTCAAGTAATTATCGCACGCTTTCTGTAAATCCTAAAAACTTCATTTCACTTCTCAAATATGACTTTGTTTGTTTGCTTTGTGATATATTTCACTAAAAGTGCTGATCCAAACAACCAGCCATTCATAAAGGGAAATTAGGAACATTATCAGGGGTGCCCAAACCTTTGCGTATCACTGAAATCGATACGTCAGTGTGGTGGCTGAATCTTTGCACTCCTAATTAAGGAGGAATTCAAGCAGGAATTGAATTTTTGCTACACAAAAATAGAGTAGTTACTGAGGAACTAATGAGGAACTAATGAGGAACTAATGAGTAGTGGTTAGGGATAAATAGGTTCGTTCCTCATTAACTAAGCATTTTTGTAAATAAAAAAAACCCAAAGCAAACAAGAAACCTCTTCCTTTTGCCCAGATGATGTCCGGATCCACTTCCTAACGGCTTCCTATTTCCAGTACGTTGTGGAGCACGCCCTTGCAACCATGACATGGAAAGTCATTGAATGTACAGTAAGTCTTCCGACTGCGTGGTTCTTTGCCGGTTGTTTCCTCCATTTTCCTTGTTGTCCTGATGATAGGACCTGTCTGACATCGATATCTTTGACAACAAGCGCTCTTGCTTCTACTGGACTTTACCGTCGGTGCTCCGAGTGCTTTGGATCTTTCCCTGCTTCCCGAAGTCTTGTGCTTTTGCGCGATGTCAGTACGTTTCAGCTTCTTTCAGCAGTGCAGTTTCGAGTTCCCTGTCGGTGATGTCGACGAAGGTGAATGATGACGGGCGTTGTTTCTGCCACACAGAGGGACGCAAATGCCGAAGGTAGCAATTTGTGGCTTTTATTGAAGGGGCATCCATTTCATCTGGTTTTCTTCTGTTTGGAAGAAAACCTTCCAAAAAGCGGTGAAAAGTAGAAAAAGGTTTATATAAATGTCGGGATGCGGCGTACAAAAAGGGGGATTTTATGCGCCCACTTGCTGAGCTCCTTATGGAAATCCTCCCGACTCGCTGTGTGTGTGTGTGCGTGTGTGTGCGTGTGTGTGTGTGTGTGTGTGTGCGTGTGCAGGGTGACGCTTTTAGCATGCAAGTGCCTGACAACGGCACGCCAAACACGCTTCCACTTCATCTGGCATCCTGCTGGAGGTGTGAAAATATTATACCACACACACACACACACACACACACACACACAACTTCCTTCTTTGCTTGCAGCAGCAACACCTTCCGGATAAACAGGAGAGGAAAATGCTCCGCTATTTCGAAGCTTTCATTCATGCGTAGATGTGGGATTTAATACGAATGCTAACTCGTGTCTGGCTTGCAAAAGGGCAGCACTATAGAGAGTAAACTTGGGATACACTTTAGAGTAGTCAGTGTACAGCTTGTCTAGCAGTATAGCTCTACTATGCACCGAAACCGAGTGCCATTATTGTCCAAACAGCTGGTAACACAAGCGAGGTACCGTGGTGGTAGCGTGCACAGCTGCTGCCAGTTCCATCCATTCTTCCATCCATCTGCAGGGGCAGCACCCTAAAGGAAGTCCTGCCTTCTCTCTCCCCAGTCACTTCATCCAGCGCGGGGCTGAGAGACGCAGTCTCTCCAATGTGTCCCTGGACTTCCCCGAGGCCTTCTACCGGTTGGACGTGCCTGGCTCCTCTCAACGTGAAAAAGCAGCGTTTCGACTCTGAGTTTCTCCCGGATGACAGTCCTTCCTACCTTCTCTCTAAGGGAGAGCCCAGCCACCCTACGGAGAAAACTTGTCCTTTCGGTCACTACCCAAACCAATGCAGAAACCGCACCAGTCCGCCGGTCAACCTCACGTTCGATCGTTCGCTCACTCGTGAACAAGACTCAGAGGTACTGAAACTCCTTCACTTGGAGCAGGATCTCGTCCTGGAGTTGGCACTCGACCCTTTTCACAGGTAAGAACCCGGCCGCTTCACACATGAATGCGAACCATTCCAGTGAGAGTTGAAGGCGACCAAACCGGATGTTCTCAACACCCTGGCTGCACTTAGAAATTCTGTCAGGGCAGCCCTAGCGGAGTCCAATTCTGATTGGAAGTCCAACTTATTTCTGGCAATGCGAACCCAACTCTGAGACTGGTCATACTGGGAATGAACAGCCTGAATTTGGTGGTCCGATACCCTATATGAGAAGTCCGAAAGGTTTGTGTTATGTTTCCTAAAACTATATATTTTTTAAATGTTAAAAATAATAAAAAAAAGTTATAAAAAAACAGTTATTACTGTTTTTTATAACTAAAAACAGTTATTAAACAGTTAGTTCTTTAACCTCATTCGATGTTTTTTTTTCTGAAAATGGCTTCTCTTGCCTACTTTTTACTCCTAGGGACCTGGCAGCGCTTCCTCTGACATAGCTGAGCCACATTTGTTTGGTAAATAACGTGTTTGGGTCTGGGGGATATACAGTATTTTAATTCACTTGGCGTGTCGAGTTTAGCCGATGCACGGAGAACCGTGCAACCCTATGACCCTGACACCAATTCCACTCCCAAAAAACGGCGCACTCAGCCCAGCTACATCCCACCCTCACACAGATCCGACTGGACTCAGACCGCAGACCACACCAACGAGTTCCCCACCCTTCTTTATCAAGCATCACGTTGATTCATTCGGAGAGAAAGATAGAACACTTTTTTGGACGGAACAGCGAGCCGGGACGAATGTCCGCGCTCGGCTGGCCGGGCACAGAAGAAAAACCTCCATGGCAACGCTGCGTTAACTTTGCCTCAACCATTCTCTCCTTGCATCAAGCCCAGTCGATGCCACGCCCCTGATAGCGTTATACCCCACCGTGATTGGTTGGTTTACTACGCACTAACATTAAACTTACATGTGAAGGTGGGGGCCGCTAAATATCATCTCAGTTTGAGACCCGATAGATAGATTGATAAGATTTATTTCTTATTATTTTTACACTTTTATTTCTATCTTTTTTAAAAATGTTTTTTATTGTTTTTACACTTTTAAGTCATTTTTAATTTTTTATACTGTTTAAGTCCTTTTTTAAAAGTATTTTTACACTTTTATTTCAGTCTTTTTTAAAATGTTCTTTATTGTTTTTACACTTTTAAGTCATTTTTAATTTTCTTTTATACTGTTTAAGTCCTTTTTTAAAATTATTTTTACACTTTTATTTTAGTCATTTTTAATTAGTTTACACTTTGATTTAAGTCATTTTGTCAAATGTTTTTTATTGTTTTTACACTTTTATTGAAGACTTTTTTTTACACTTTGATTTAAGTCATTAAAAAAAAAAGTTCCTTATTGTTTTCACACTTTTAAGTCATTTTTAATTTTTTTTTTTACCTGTAAGTCTTTTTTTAAAATTATTTTTACACTTTTAGGTCATTTTTATTTATTTTCACACTTCTATTTGTTATTATTTTTACACATTTTTTTTTTTACACATAAGTCATTTTTTTAGTTTTGATATGTATTTATTTTGCCATGCTGTGGTTTGTGTATTTATTGAAATCCTGCAAATCTTTGTTAATCGTCTATGTCCTACTTTGAACAAGAACACACACGCTTGCATGTGCACGTTGCATTTTAGAGGAATTTATGAGGGTACCACGGGAACGAGAGGGAACGCGATGAATGCATGCATACAAATAAGGCAGACATTTGAATTACATACCAAAAATGAATCAAATAAGACCACCTCAGTGAAACCTGAGTCTGCGTCGAGCGCCCATGACTCAGCGAAACTAAAATATTTGTCGAGCACCTTCCTCGGGTGCCTTTGAGCAGGTGAAACTCGAGCCTTCATTGAGCCTCCGTGAGTTAGCGAAACCGGAGCCTTCACTGAGTACTCATGAATCAAAACTTGAGTTTTTGGCGAGTACCCGTGAGTCGTTCAAGCCTGCACCCACAAGACGGTGGAACTTGACACTCTGTTGAATACCCGTGAGTCGGTAAAACGCCCGTCTTTGTCGAGCACCGGAATCGGTGGAATCGAGGAATCGGATGAAGGAGGTCAAGGTCGGCCCACCGGGCATTTTCTGTGTGCGATTCATCTCGGCAGTCTTCCAAAACCAAACCCATCCAAACGGCACCTTATGTCCGCACAGAAAGGTGCCGTAGCGCTAAAGTATAGAGTTATACGTAGCATCGACGTGTGACGCGTCATGGGCGTATGCCATCAGTATAGATGGCGGGTACTCTGGGTTTTCTGGTTATTGTGGCCAATAAACAAAACAAACCAAGGCGTGGGCTGCAAATGTCACTTTCATTATTGTTTTTCCTTTTGTTCTGTCTTTTTAGGCTGGCATCATCTTCTTATTTTAGCCAGGAGTGCTTCCTAGCCTGCTCCAAATGCAGGGTGCTGCGCAGCCTTTGTCCGCTAGGTGGCGGTAAAACTCTTCCTGCTGATCCCACACGGCGCTGGGGGTCAAACGGTTGACCTGAGAGGATGATTGACGCACGCATGAGATTTACCACAACCAAGACGAAAGATAGGAATATTGACGAACCTTCTTCGTGATGCGCTCATGACGACGGGCAAAGCTGCGGATAAGACACGTCCTGACGAGCGTGCACAGGTGGTGTGGAGGAAGGTCTCCCGCCTCCGGACTCGGACGGCGGCCACGGAAAAGACAACAGCAGAAGGACGTGGCGTTAAAAACAACAACTGCTCTGCGCCTCCTTCCGCCGTGCTTGAATTCTAATGTTCTCGTGCGGCCGGGATTTGGCCCGGGAACGCTTGCGAATACATAAATAAATACACAATACGCAATAAAATGCGCCGCATGTAAATTGCAAGGATGATGGTGCTCATTTTTGATGGCTTGTTGACTTAAAAACTGAGTCAAGATTTTTCCCCCTTTCATTTATAGTTACATGGTAGAAATCTGGGCCCCGGGCCCCCAGATGAGTAAATAGGCCGCTGCGTTTACTACTGTGGTGATAGTTTGCCACGGGAACTTTCCAAAAATGGACCCAAAACATGAGAAACCAAGTACAACCGCCACAAGTACAAGTACATAGACGTCTTTGTCCTGTGAATGTTTCAGCTTGGAAAAGTAAACAATCCCGTACATGTTTTGTTTTGTTTTTTCAAAATAATGAAGTCACAAAACACAAAAGTTAGCATTTTCGCTTCTGTCGGTCTGGCCGCTCTAGTTGTGCCCCCTTCTTAGTCCAAACACCGGCCAACTGGTTCTCCTGACAACCATAGCTCCAGCGGGGCTGCTAAGGGGGCGTGCCCGCCCACGATGCGCCTTCCTCGGCCGCGGCAGGTGGCTCACCCAGTGATGGCTAGGATGGGTCGTTCATTACCGATTTGCTCATTTTGAACACATCTTAAATGTGACTCGGGAAGAACGAATCGACTCGGGGAGTGATTCGGTCAGTCGCGCATGCGCATTTGCGTAACATCCTATCTGTTCTGTAGTAGAATTAGTTCACCTGTGTAGCGTCTTCGGGTTTGAGTCGTTCGTTCATCACACCACTAAGGGGCAGCATGTTGCTTTTAGCTGAAGAGAAGACCGACTTAAAACCCGAAGACTCGAGAGATGACCTAATCAATTCTCTTTCCGGCTCATACAGCATAGGTTAGGCTTATGGGGCTGTCGCGTGATGAACGAACAACTCGAAAAGGGACAGAGAGGTGAGGTGAGTGATTCATAGACAAAATACCCAGGGAAAAGATAAATTCATCTTTTCAGTTTCTTATAGCCTTATAATTTTGTCTTGTTTGTAGTGTGATTAACGTTTGTGTAAGCAGTAGACGTGATAGGGAAGAAAGATGTTGCATTGTAATTATATTTTGCTAAGATGAACGAAAACGATTCATTCTTTTTACTGAACGGGACTCAAAGATCTGAGTCGGTAAAATGGTCCGAACTTCCCATCACTACATCCTGCTAGCTAGCTCGGCTGCAGTCATTAGGCAAGTTATGGAGCATGCGCGGCAATCCCCGCCTCACGCGTTGTTTATATTTAGAAGACAGTCAACCTCTCGCGATACTTGGCGCACAATTCCGCAGTATAATATTTATAGCCGATTATAATCGATACAAGAGTAATGGACGGGTAAATCTGAATCGTCTTATTCTCAAAGTGGATATCCGGTCGAATCGGTTCATCGTTAACGTCCCTAACAATTATGATTGAAAAACGATTGTAAGATAAAAAGTTATAATTAGGAGAAAAAAGTCTAAATTACAAGAAAAAAGTTATAATTGTGATATAAAAAGTAAAAATTATATCATAAGTCATATTAAGGAGACTAAAAGGCAAAATTATGAGATAAAGTCATATTTATAAAATGAAAGTCAAAATTAGCAGTTAAAAAGTCATAATTATATAAAAAGTCAAAATTATACGATAATTCGTAATTATGAGACAAAAAGTCAAAGTTATGAGATAAAAATCGAAATTACAAGATTTAAAATATCCCAACTACAGTATGTGATTAAAAAAAGTGTAAATTACGAGATAAAAATTCAAAATTATCATAGAAAAAGTTACAATTGTATGATAAAACGTCATAATTGAGAAAAAAAGTCATAATTATGAAGTAAAAAAACGAAATGAAAACATACAAAGTCATAATTATGAGACAAAAAGTGAATTATGAGACACAAACTGCGCATGTGCCGAGCGCCTGGTGACGCGGCACATGCGCAGTTTGTGTCTCATGTTACCACTTTTTTGACCCATGATTACATTTTGTCCCCACTTTGACTTTTTATTTCATAATAATGACTTTCTTCATCCCATAACTATGGCTTTTGTTTCGAAATCTTGACTTGGCATCTCACAATTATTACTTTAACTTCGATGATGCCATAATTGTGACGGAATTCCGGTGTTCTTACGTCATACTTGGCTTAGCGTTGGGATATATTGGGGTGACCGAAACGGGTTTCCAACCCAAAGGACTTGAGCGGCTTAAAAAGTCCACTTGAGGCGCACAAATAGGGTCGTGGAGGCCTCCAGACCACCAAATGACATGCGCGCCAAATATGAGCAACGGGAAGCGTCGTCAATGACGTCAGTGACCTTCAACGCAGCGGAGTTCTGGTGACGAGGTGGACTTTTTACGCGGAGTAGTACCCTCCCGGCGCGCGTCCACGAGCGTGGGCCACATGCACGTTTCCCGCCTCGGGGAGCCCCGCCGATCTGTCGTCGGACCCGCGCGTAAAAGCAGCCCGGCGCGCTCTCGTCCGCGTTCTGCTGGGTGGAGAAGGATGGAGAACTCCAGCGCTCCGCAGGGGCTCAACCACACCGTCACCCTGGGCGTGTGGACGGACCACAGCGTGGCGTACAAGGCGGTCAGCACGGTGGTCCTGCTGCTCATCTGCTCGGCGGGCATGGTGGGCAACGTGATGGTGGTTTTGGTGGTGCTGACCACCAAGCACATGAGGACGCCCACCAACTGCTACCTGGTCAGCCTGGCCGTGGCCGACCTGATGGTGCTGGCGGCGGCGGGCTTGCCCACGGCCGCGGACGGCGCGTTCGGGTCGTGGGTGTTCGGCCGGTCGGGGTGCCTGTGCATCACCTACCTGCAGTACCTGGGCATCAACGTCTCGTCGTGCTCCATCACCGCCTTCACCATCGAGAGGTACATCGCCATCTGCCACCCCATCAGAGCCCAGTTCCTGTGCACGCTGTCCCGCGCCAAGAAGATCATCCTCCTGGTCTGGACCCTCACCTGCGCCTACTGCGTCATGTGGTTCTACCTGGCCGACCTCCAGGTGCTGGTGTACGACAACGCCAGCGTCACTACGTGCGGCTACCGCGTCTCCAGGAAGTTCTACCTGCCCGTCTACTTCTTCGACTTCGGCGTCTTCTTCGCGCTGCCGCTGCTGCTCTCCGCCGTGCTGTACGGGCTCATCGGGCGCATCCTCTTCCTCAACCCGCTGCCCTCCGACGCCAAGGACCGGCACGGCAACGACGGCGGCAAGAGGACGAGCAGCGGCTGCAGGAACTCCAGCTCCACCGCAGCCTCCCGGAGACAGGTGCGGGGAATGTAAAGGATGATAATACAAATAGATCGGTGTCCAAAGTCCGGCCGCGGGGGCCACTTGTGGTACGCAGCTTGACTTTTTAAAAATTAGTCCTCATTCAAAAAGGGTGATAAAAAAACGGCAGTCGTTTTTGCAGTATAGTCATGTAAACGGAAAAGCAGTGCTGCTGTTGTTCTTACGGTCAAAACGACAGTCGTATTGGCTGTGTAGTCTTGTAAACGGAAAAGCGGCACCGCTGATGCTTTTCACTGTAAAAACGACGGTTGTTTTCAAAGCTGTGTTTTAATTTGAACGGAAAAGCAGTAGCGCTGATGATACGATAAAAACGACAGTCGTTTTGGCAGCGTATTCATTTAAATGGAAAAACAGTACCCCTGTTGTTCTTACGGTCAAAACGACAGTCGTATTGGCTGTGTAGTCTTGTAAACGGAAAAGCGGCACCGCTGATGCTTTTCACTGTAAAAACGACGGTCGTTTTCAAAGCTGTGTTTTAATTTGAACGGAAAAGCAGTAGCGCTGATGATATGATAAAAACGACAGTCGTTTTGCCAGCGTATTTATTTAAATGGAAAAACAGTACCCCTGTTGTTCTTACGGTCAAAACGACAGTCGTATTCGCTGTGTATTCATGTAAACGGAAAAGCGGCACCGCTGATGCTTTTCACTGTAAAAACGACAGTCGTTTTCAAAGTACGTTAATGTAGTCGAAAAAACGCGACCACTGTTGCTTTCACGGTAAAAACGACAGTCCTTTTCCAAGTGCGTTCATGTAAACGGGAAAGCGGCACTTCTGTTTCTTTTACGGTAAAAACTGCACTTGTTTAGCTGTGTTTTAATTAAAAAGCAGTAGCGCTGATATGATAAAAACCACAGTCGTTTTGGCAGCCTATTAATTTAAGTCGAAAAGCGGTACCACTGTCGTTTTTTGGTGTATTAATGTAAGTAGAAAAGTGGTAGCTCTGATTTCAACGTCAATCTACAGTCGTCTTTGCAGTGCGTTAATGTAAACGGAATAGCAGCACGGCTGTTATTATTACAGTAAAAACGGCAGTCGTTTTGCAGCGTGTTTATGAAAACTGAAAACGCGTTCATTATAAAAACAAAAGTCGTTTTTTGCAACGCATTACTGTACATGGAAAAGTGGTACTACTGTTGCTTTTACCGTAAAAACTACAGTTGTTTTTTTTTACTCTATTAATGTAAATAGAAAACGGGTAGCACTGGTTTTGCGGTGAAACCACAGTCGTTTTTGCAGTGTTAAGGTAAACGGAAAAGCAGCACCAATACTGTTTTTAGCATAAAAACTACTGTTGTTTTTGCAGCGTATTCATGTAAACAGAAAAGCGGCGCCACCGTTGCTTATCGCTGTAAAAACTACAGTAGATTTTATGTATTACAGTAGATTTAACAGTACTAACTGTTTTTAATATAAAAACTACAGTCGTTTTTGAAGCGGATTAATTTAAAAGGAAAAGGTGTACCACGGCTGTTTTCACGGTAAAAACGACAGTCGTTCTCGCACTACATTCATGCAAATAAAAAAGCGATGCTACTGTTGCTTTCACGGTAAAAACGACAGTCGTCCTTTTGTGCACTAATGGGACTAGAAAAGGGGTACCACTGATTTCACGGTCAAACCACAGTCATTTCAGCAGCGTAGTCATGTCAACAGAAACGCGGTACCCGTGTTGCTTTACGGCACAAACGGCAGTCGTGTTAATTGCTGTTTACCATAAAAACGGCAGTCATGATTTCTGCAGTGTATTAAACTCACATAGATGGTTGTTATCGTGACTGATGGACGAAAAGCTTAAGAACCAATTTCAGCTAACTGGACCTTAGAGGGGGTTCTTGCTGTGAGAGAAATAAGACTTGCAGATCCGAAGGCGGACCTTGACACGAACGTGACTTGAACCTCCGTGAAATTGTTCCTCGTGGTGCCAGGTGACCAAGATGCTGGCGGTGGTGGTGCTTCTGTTCGCCGGCCTGTGGATGCCGTACCGCACCCTGGTGGTGGTCAACTCCTTCCTGGACCGCCCGTACCTGGACAGCTGGTTCCTGCTCTTCTGCCGGGTGTGCGTCTACCTCAACAGCGCCGTTAACCCGGTCATCTACAACGCCATGTCGCAGAAGTTCCGCGCCGCCTTCCTCAAGATCTGCCGCTGCGGACGCCGGCGCTCCGACAAACCGGCCGCCGCCTACAGCGTGGCGCTGAGCTACAGCGTCGCCAAGGACACGTCCATGGCGGAGTGCACGGAGAACTTCACCACCGACCTGGAGGAACTCACCGTTGTCGACGAGATGCTGTCGGAGCACAATGACAGGTACCCCGGTCCCTGTTCTTGTGGGAAAGTGGACTTCAAGCTTGAGGCTTGAGTCCAGGGGGAGGTTCTTCGTGGAGTTCTTTGAGAGTGACTGACATAGTCTGAAGGTTGCACAGATGCCATCTTGGTTCACTGGTTTTATGGCAACAGGTACTGTCAGCTCTCCATAACCCGGGGCAGAATCATCAAACGCCATCGGGTCCGTTCAGATAGCTTTTCTGGGATGAATGAGTCCAGCAGGTCCACTGACATCCTGGAACGTAACATCAGAAGTTCATGTAGGAGAACACGTTAAGTCGGTCCCGTCTGGACCAGCGTGTTCTTATCATTACTAAAAAAGGTCCCGCTTAGATCGACATCGGCACGCGCGGTCGACAAAGCAAGTCCGTTTGGGTCGACACGAGTTCAGTATTGCCCACAGCTGCGCGAAATGACAACTTCCTGTTCAGCGCAAAATAAGTGAACTCGACTTTTCTCTTGGACTGGAAAGGAAAAGTGTTTTTTGTTTACTGCCTGATATCTTCATACTCAAGCGTGTCTTCACTGGTTTCCATGACTTTGATGGGCCGCCTTTTACTGGTTATAGCTCCACAGCCTGCAAATGTGTTCTCAAGTGGACTCAGATTTTATTTTGTAGAACAGTTAAGTAGAGTTCATCTGGTTAGAGCAAGGGTGCCCAACATCCTGGCCAGGCGCTGCTTACGACCTGCCGCTTTTTTCTTCTTCTGTTTTTGAGGAAAAAATATGTAAATTTACAAGATTAAAAGTTGTAGTTTTATGAAGTCGTAATGTGACCTTTGACCCAGGCCAAAGGTCACACAAGTCCCCTGCTGAGATAGCTGTCTCAGGCAACGCCTGTTAGGATAAAGTCAAGAATTAATAACGCTTTGGCTTGTGTCAAAGATCATATATTAATACTTTTTGTCTTGAAATATTACTTTTTATCTCATAAAAATTACAATATTTAATCTCGCAATATTAGGACTTTTTTTCTCATAAAATTACGTTTGGTATAAATTACAACTTCAACTCAGCTAGAACTATGAATTTCTTGTAAAAATTACGATATTTAATCTTGTAATATTACATTTTTTCTCCTAAAGTTAGTTTTGTCATTAAATTACAACTTAAAAAAAAAAAGTTTTAAAAAACCTTTAAAAAAAAAGCATTTAATCTTGTAAAAATCTGACTTTTTCCTCTCGCAAAAATTATAATATTTATTCTTGTAATATTACGACTTTTTTTCTTGTAAAAATTCCAATTTTTTGTCTTGTAAGAGTTACGATATTCAATTTTGTAATATTACTTTTCTCGTAAACTTTTTATCTGGAAATTTTTTTTTTCTTGTAAAATTAGTTTTTTCTCATAAAATGACAACTTTTTTGTAAAAATTTGCATTTAATCTTGTAATATTATGACTTTTTTCTTCTAAAAATTACAATATTTAATTTTGTAATATTGACTTTATCTTGTAATATTGCAATTTTTGTGTAAAAATTAAAACTTTGTTATACGTTTTTTCTCATAAAAATTACGATATTTAATCTTGTAATATGACTTTTGTTCACGTAAAAAAAAATTTGTAAAATTTACAACTTTTGTCTCGTAAAACTTCTGATATTTAATCTTGTAATATTACGATATTTTTTTGTCAAGCATTTCATCTTGTAATATTATAACTTTTCCCCATAAAAATGACAACTTTTAATCACAAAATATTACCACTTTTTTTTTTGTTGTAAAAATGTTGACTTTTAATCCTGTAAAATTCCGACTTTTTCCTCTGGTAAAATTACGTTTTCTTCAAAAATTCCAATTTTTAATCTCAAAATATTATGACATTCTGTCTCGTAAAAATTCCAATTTTTTCTCGCAAAAGTTACGCTATTTAATCTTGTAATATTACGACATTTTTCTCGTAAAATTACAGTTTTATTTCTCATTAAATTACGACTTTTTTCTAGCAATATTCCGACTTTGTTTTCGTGAAAATTACAATTTTTAATCTCCTACAATTACAACTTTTTTCCAGCGCGGCCCACAACCTGAGTAAAGAAAGGATGCCGGTTTGCCGAGCAAGAAACTGCATCTCAGCATTTAGGTAAAAAAAAGGCCTATTGATATAATTAGCATAATATTTGGACTTTTTTACACAAACATTTGCACAAGTGACAACTTTATTCGTCATTTTGTTTTTCCTATAAAAAATACCGTCTCAATAGTCGTTTTACGATTATTTTTGACAAAAACATACAACACACTCCTGATTCCTCCGCAAGAATCACACGAGTCACATGAAAAGAGAGATATCGCATTATTGTCATGAATTGATGACTTTTCCCCCACTGGAGTGATTTCTGCGTGTTAGATTCAAATAAAAGCGAAAGTAAAATCATATTTGGAGGCTCCTGGGTTGGAGTCATCGGCGGCCGTCCTAACAACCAAAACAACAACAACAACAACAATGGCTACGGAAGAAGGGCCTTTGTGGAGTGGTTGGGGTCTCCTAGCAACCGCATCCCTGAATGACAAGATGTTAATTAAGTCCAAGCTGATGCGGAGGGTGTAGCGGTTGATGACGCCCCTGTCAGTGAGGCGTGTGGCATGTGGATGTTCTTCATCGGTGGTGGCGTGTTTGTTCTTGTTGCTGCTGCTTTTTCTTCGTTTATACACAAAGATGTCCGTGCAAGTTTAGGTGAAATATAATTACCGTGTGTTATTCTTTGCATGTGTTTCCCACACGGCCAGTAGACGTGTGCAAGCCTGTGCTAATGCAGTGTATGGACAAAAAAAAAAAGGTGTATTTTTATATTCAATGCGGCTCATTATTGCCCGCCATGGACACGTGGATGATGTTGACTTGCATATGTACGCTGCTGCTGCTGCTGCTTACAGTCAAACTGTGCTGTGATATAAATAAAGGTGTCTCTTCATCAGGAGTTTTTCTTCAAACTATCAGTCAAAAACAAAAAAAAGGGGGTAGAGTAGAAGAGGAAAGCGTCTCAGGTGTCCTGAGTGGAATTATTATCCCAGTAAAGGCAGCTCCTGCATTGGGTGCCTTTAAATATACAGTGGTGTGGAGCAACGTACCTCAAATGGACTCCAGCAAACCACAGCGAGAACCATTGTTACCAAATGGTGAGAACACGGCACAGTGGTGAACCTTCCCAGGAGTGGCTGACCAACCAAAATGACCCCCCAAGAGCGCAGCGACGACTCATCCCAGAGGTCACAAAAGGCCCCACACCAACATCCAAACGAAGCAGGCCTCACTTGCCTCAGTTAAAGTCAGTGTTTGGGCAAAAACGGCCCACTGCTGAACAAAAACAACATGAAGGCTTGTCTAATACAAAGATTATTCTACCAGCAGTAAATTGTGGTGGTGGTAGTGTGATGGTTTGGGGCTCTTTTGCTGCTCCAGGACCTGGAAGACCGGCTGTGATAAATGTCTAGCAAAAAAATCCTGAAGGAGAACGTCCAGCCATCTGTTGGTGCCTTCAAGATGAAACCCAAGTTGTGCAGCAGGACAATGATCCAAAACACACCAGCAAGTCCTGCTCTGATTGGCTGAAGACTTTGGAGTCTGACTTGAATCCTATGGAGATGCTGACCTTCAAAAGGTATTTTGGTAATATTTATACACCATATTATATACCATATTTATATAATATTTTGGTTTTTCTAATATTTTAGTATTACTTTACATTTTTAAGACAATTTTCACTTTATTTTTTACACTTTCAGGTTATTTTTAATAATTTTACCATTTTTAAGTATTATCATCCCTATATTAATTTGTTCATTTAGTTAGTCATTGTATTCATGAAAATTGTTTACAATATTTGTGGGGGGTTTTGAACCCTTATTTTTTATTAGGTTTTTTTTTTTACACTTGTATAAACCATTCATCCATAGGAATTTTTAAAAATATGCATTTTAATATAGACCTCAATAGACCGCAATGATGCACAATAACAATGGACTTCGTTTTCCCTCGCCCGGACGCGGGTCACCGGGGCCCCCCTCTTGAGCCAGGCCTGGAAGTGGGGCACGATGGCGAGCGTCTAGTGGCCAGGCCTGCACCCATGGGGCCCGGTCGGGCACAGCTCGAAAAGGTAACGCGGGCCCCCGGGAGGGGCCAAAAGGGTCGGGTGCAAATAGATTTGGGTGGGGGCCGGAGGCGGAGGCCGTGGCGGTCCGATCCTCGGCTACAGAAGCTAGTTGTCGGTATGTGGAATGTCACCTCTCTGGCGGGGAAGGAGCCTGAGCTGGTTCGTGAGGTGGAGAAATTTCAGCTAGATATAGTCGGACTCACCTAAACGCACAGCAAGGGCTCTGCAACCAGTCCTCTCGAGAGGGGCTGGACTTCATTCATTGTTTGCGCTTATGCGCCAAACAGCAGTTCAGAATACCTGCCCTTTTTGGTGTCCTTAGAGGAAGTACTAGAGTGCCCCCTCCGGGGAATCCCTTATTCTGCTGGGTGACTTCAACGCTCATGTTGGCAGCGACAGTGAGACCTTTAGAGGTGTGATTGGGAGGAACGGTCCCCCTTATCTTAATCCAAGCGGTGTTTAGTAATTTGACTTCTGTGCCCGTCACGGATTGTCTATAACGAACACCATGTTCAAGCATAAGGGTGTCCACATGTGCACTTGGGACCAGGACACCTTGGGCCGCAGTTCGATGATTGACTTTGTGGTTGTGTCGTCGGACTTGCGACCACATGTTTTGGACACTCGGGTGAGGAGAGGTGTGGAGCTGTCAACTGACCACCACCTGGTGGTGAGTTGGTTCCAATGGTGGGGGAAGATCCCAATGCCAGACTTGGCAGACCCAAATGCATTGTGAGGGTCTGCTGGGAACGTCTGGCAGAGTCCCCTGTCAGAAGGAGTTTCAACTCCCACCTCCGGGAGAGCTTTGACCATGTTCCGAGGGAGGGAGCGGACATTGAATCCAAGTGGGCGATGTTTCGTGTCTCCGTTGTCCATTGTCGATGCGGCCGATCGGAGCTGTGGTCTGGAGCTCTGGCAGTCGCTGAGGCAAAAACCCGGACATGGGAGGAGTTCTGAGAGGCCATGGAAAACGACTTGCGGATGGCTTCAAAGAGATTCTGGACCACCATCCGCTGTTTCAGGAGGGGGAAGCAGTGCGCAGTCAACAATGTGTATGGTGGGGACGGTGTGCTGCTGAACTCAACTCGAGATGTTGTGGACCGGTGAAGGGAATAAGCGGAAGAAAATGGATGGATGGCATTTTAATATATATTTCCTAAATTTTTCTTTCACTATTTACACTTTTATTAGTCATTTCCTACAATAATAATAAAAAAAAAATTTTTTACACTACAAGTCTTTTTTATGTATTCCTTGAATTTAATAATTGTGTTTTCTTTGTTTTAAATTGCCAGTCATCTTTTGAGGCATCAATACACGCCACTATTAAATGATCCTTCTTTCGCCGCCTAACTGCATCGGCGTTGATGTCTGCGGGGCGCAAATGATGCCGCTGTGCACGCCTCGCTCTCTCGTCCGGCGAGAGGTGTCGTCCTCCGTCACTCGGGGCCTTTCCTTTGGCTGACAGGCCGAGTGGACATGCGGGAAATGAGCGATTGCGACACAACAAGCTTGTGCCGCTAAGAAGAAAACATAGCCTGGCGGTGGGGTTCACTTCAACAAGTCATTGGATTAAAGTGTGGCTTTTCCTGAGCTACAACCAGGAAAGAGCAGTGTTGGTGACATCATCTTGATCACTTGTGATCATTTGTGCGTGTTAATTCAAATGAATCCAGGTAATAGAGTGTAAAGGTGACTATAGGGGTGCTAATTCATGTCTAGAGGGCTCTAATAATGTTAAAAAACGTATCTTGAAGGTCGTAAACAGGTTTTCTAAATGTCTTATTTTCTCATTGTGTCCACTAAATTGGGTAATAGGAGTGTAAATGTGACTATAGGGGTGCTAATTCATGTCTAGAGGGCTCTAATAATGATAAAATCGTATTTAGGAGGGTGATGGCTCCTCTGTCCCTGGGCGAGTTGGGCTTTTCCCTGGCAGAGCAAATCTGTTTAGCATGTAAGGGTATCCAGATCATCAATACTATCTGCCCTAATGGCTGAACGGACACACACACAAAGTATTTAGAAGCTGATAAAAGGTTCCATATGCTCTAACTACCAGATTATTCCATTTATGATTAAGGAATCCTACTACAAAGGGGTAAAAAAAACATTTGCAATTACTAACATTATGCCATTACAATTATACCAAGTGCACTGAATAGCTGATCGATGCATTGTGACGCCATCTGCAGTAAGATCATCTTATAGGTCTTTGGAGCTGGTCTGTGAGTTGAGTTTGACTGTTCTCACCATCCTCTGTTAGATTTTTGTTGGCCTGCCACTCCAGGCCATAACCAGTCTCCCATCACCTCACTATGTTCCTCACAGGGGAAACTGACAGAGGGAATCTCTGAGCTAGCTTTTTGTATCCTTCCCCCAAACCATACTGTTGAACAATTTTTGTTTTCAGGTCATTTGACAATTGTTTTGAGGCTCCCATGATGCAAAGAGGCGAACAACTTGTAATTGGCCACCTTAAATACCCCTTCTCATGATTGGCTTTGCCTGTGTATGTAGGCCAAGGGTCAGTGAGCTTACCAAACAAATTTTGTGTTCCAATTATTAACAAAAAAATTAAACATGGAGGGGCCAAACTGATGCACCTGGCTAATTTTGTTGAAATAATAATTGTACTCTCCGTAAATCCTAAACATTTAATTTCACTTCTCAAAGTTAACCCCCTTTAAGGAAGAAGAATACTGAAGCACAGGGAAATACGCGCACAATGCAATGTCACATGACATCTGCACTTCTGGTGCAATTTATTCATGAAGATTTACACATCTCAGCGTGTATTGCTTTAGAATTTCGCAAGGGGCACATTTTGGCTAAGGAGTGAACAAACATGGGTCAGACCGAGGCGGACGTATCGAGCGCGTCGATGTAAATCTACGGAGATGAGGCTTAAGGTCTGTCAAGGCGGCAAGGGAGCGATGGTGGAAGCAGTCCTGCTAAGGGGATTCCACCGGGAGAGACGCTAACAGATCTAATGAGGGGGGAGTGATGAATACGCGGACTAATGGCGGGACGAGAAGCCTGCATCGGCGAATCGCCGGTTTAGGTTAGTGTCAGCGTGTGGATTTCATCCGCTTAAAGACGTGATGTAGTTATCTAAAGCCACCGCTCTCCTTCGGAACACGGCTCTGTTTATTCAGCTAATGCAAGCAGACACATGGAGTGTAGAGCAGGGGAGTCCGCAAGCACAATCCAATGTGTGATTTGTAATAATACATGTCATTCGTCATTTCTTTCTTTCCAAGATATGTCCAGGCCTAGGAAAAAAACAAGCCCCTGGGCCCCACTTTGGACACCCCTGCACCGTCGAGTCATTTTTTTTGGAAGCTCAGCCTGACGTCTAACTATTATTAACCTTCAGCACAAAGACGTGAGTGGCGGTCAGGACGTACAGCCTCTCGTTGGAGGCCCTGAAGCCCAGGATGCTTTTGTCAGAGTCCAGGCTGGCCACCTGTTGCTTGGCAACCTGCCCTACCTGCCGCCCCTGCTTCCGGTTGAAGAGGACGCCGTCCACTGGGGAGGGCTGCCGGTAGATGAAGGCGCGGCGCAGACACTCACACAGTGAGGCGTAGGAGAAGTTGGGAGCGCACGTGGCAAATTTCTTGTCCCGTTTGGAGGCCTGCACGTAGCCTGAGGGGAGGGGAGACACACACAGTGTTGATGAGGGGTCGGCATGTCACATGACAAAAGGGACAAAAGCTTGGTGGAGCGCGGCGGCTCGTTTACTGCTGAAAAAACGATTATCTTTCACTCTAGTAAAATGGGATTAGCCGCCACAGTCCCCCTTCATCACCTGCCAACCCCTTCTTAATCAAGTTTGGAATGTGACATTTATTTGAATATTTCAAGATTTTTTCCCATAATGTTATAATTGTTCTCATAAAATTACACGTCTCCCTTTTTTCTCTATGTGTTTTACGTGTTACGTGTGTTTTGACGTTATTATTGTAAAATTAGCTCTATTTTTTTCCATTTTTGCTGTTTTTTTTTTGTCGTTATATTCATTCTGTTTTTAGAATGTGCTGTGGGACAAGATCTAAAAACTTCCCCGGCTGCAAAAAGGCCGCGGGCCATTTAAGATAAGCTCAGATAAAATAAGCCTGCAAGTACACACAACGCATCGTCACCCTATTCAAATAATGCCCCTGTCATTTTTTGAAGAATGTGGGTTTTACCCTAAAATTATCTTTTGAAAATGTTGCTAAAATCGCCTCACTTGCCGTGAATTTTGCCTATTTTTGATGGATTGGTCAAGTGTGATGAAATCGTGAAACTTAACGGATCTTACTTCTCAAGTCTCCAGGCAACAGAGCAGGAGACCAGTACCTTCTCTGAGAACTTTTCCCCCAAAACCTGAAAATATGACTTAAGCCAATATTTTTGGGTGACGACACGAAAAACGTTGAATACAGCAATAGAGACTGAATAAAAGAATTCAATGAAACAGTAATAATAAAATAAAACACAATAAAACAAACTACCGTACATAAAAAAGTAAGTATGAGCAACCTTCCCATTGCAATTTGTCCCATTTCTCTTTAGGTCAGTTGATGTGTTCTTTCTCTTCTGCACATGCCTTTTTTTAGCAGAGGGACATTGCGGAAGATTCTTGTAAATACATCAGCTTTTTCTAACTGTCACAGTACTTACAGGTAAGTCCAGACTGTCTTTGATCATCCTGGAGCTGATCATTGGCTGAGCCTTTGCCATTCTGGTTTATTCCTCCACCCATTTTGATAGCAGTCTTCCCTTTTCTGCCACATGTCTCTAGTTTTGCTCTCCATTTTAGGGCACTGGAGATCATTTTAGCTGAACGGCCAAAACTTTTTCGCACCTCTTCATAAGTTTTCCCCTCTTCGTGGGTCAATACAAATAAAAACACTGCAATGACTACTTGTATAAAGAACACGTCTTACCCAGGGCGTTGAAGGTGGCGACGTGCTCCCACATGTCTGCGGGCTGGTCGGGCCGCGGCTGCCACAGCAGAGCGTCCACATCGTGCCGCAGGCAGAGACACGGCATCTCGACGGGATTGACGTCCACCGTGAAGAGGTACTGATGGCTGCCCAGATTCACCTGCGGCGGAAAAATATCCACTGATTGTAATATACGATTCCTAGCATCAAACTTGTTTGTCCGGTTTGTGTTTGAGCACGTGTGTTTTGTGTGTGTGAGATGATCACCCCACCAATCCACCGTTCCAAACTAACCCCGGGGTCCTCAGTGACAAGCTTTTCAACCATCACACCTCGAGTCCAAAACTCATTTTCTCACCACTTGGCCGTCGGCACGTCTGTGGACTGACAAACACGACGGCAAAGAGGCTTTCAATTTTTATGTTGCAAATGTATTACTCTTTTGAACGTTCCTGGGGAAGGTGCACGGTGGGAGGACAGGCTCTCTGAGAAGCCCTGCTGGAACAAAGGGGTGTCAGGAGAACCAGGGTACAGAGCGGGGTGAGCCACCTGCCGTGCCCCAGAATGGTGCATTGTAGGCGGACGCGCTCTCTGAGAAGCCCTGCTGGAGCTATGGGTGTTTGGAGAACCAGGGCGGCCTATAGAGCGGGGTGAGCCACCTGCCGTGCACGAGGACTGTGCGGTCTATAGTTATAGATTTGCATTTCTTTTGTATCATTTATTGGACTACGGCTTCATTGTTATATTTGATATAGATTGATGTTTATTGTTCTTGCACACACGTATACAACACTGATGTGCTCTTTTGCACATTACAAAATACTGTAAGAAAGCCACTTTGATATACATGGCATCTTCATGTTATAATGTAAGATTAATATCGACATCAGCAAACATTAACTGCAGAATTAAAGCAAATCCAATCGTTTCATGCACACTGCATCGATTCGCTTCTAACTGTTCCTTTCTCTTAATCTTGACCTAAGGTCTCACCAACTAACCGGAACTACAGTGAGGGAAAAAATTTGAAGCCCAGCTGATTTTGTAAGTTTGCCCACTAACAAAGAAATGGTCAGTCTATAATTTCAATGGTAGCTTTATTTGAACACTGAGAGACAACGAGCTGACATTGGCAGCCCTCTCAGCTCGTTACCTGTATAAAAGAGACCTGTCCGCAGAAGCAATCAATCAATCCAGATGCCAAACTCTGCACCATGGCCAAGACCAAAGAGCTTTCCAAGGATGTCAGGGACAAGATTGTGGACCTACACAAGGCTGGAATGGGCTACAAGACCATCGCCATTTGGTGACAACAGTCGGTGCAATTATTCGCGAATGGAAGAAACATAAATTAACTGCCAATCTCCCTCGGTCTGGAGCTCCATGCAAGATCTCACCTCGTGGAGTTTCAATGATAATGAGAACGGTGAGGAATCAGCCCAGAACCACTCGGGAGGAACTTGTCAAAGATCTTAAGGCAGCTGGGACCATACTCACCACAAAAACAGTTGGTAACACACTACGCCGTGAAGGACTGAAATCCTGCTGTGCCCGCAAGGTCCCCCTGCTCAAGAGAGTCCATCTACAGGCCCGTTTGAAGTTTGCCACTGAACATCTGACTGATTCAGAGGAAGACTGGGTGAAAGTGTTGTGGTCAGATGAGACCAAAATTGAGCTCTTTGGCATCAACTCAACTCGCCGTGTTTGGAGGAGGAGGAATGCTGCCTATGACTCCAAAAACACCGTCCCCACCGTCAAATATGGAGGTGGAAACATTATGCTTTGGGGGTGTTTTTCTGCCAAGGGGACAGGACAATTGCACCGCATCAAAGGGAGGATGGATGGGGCCATGTACCGTCAAGTGTTGGGTGAGATGGGTCGTGGTCGGGTATTCCAGCATGACAATGATCCAAAACACACGGCCAAGGCAACAAAAGGTTGGCTCAAGAAGAAGCATATTAAGGTCATGAAGTGGCCTAGTCAGTCTCCAGACCTTAATCCCATAGAAAATGTGTGGAGGGAGCTGAAGGTTGGAGTTGCCAAACATCAGCCACGAAACATTATTGACTTGGAGAGGATCAGCAAAGAGGAGAGGGCCAAAATCCCCCCTGAGATGTGTGCAAACCTTGTGGACAACTACAAGAAACGGCTGACCTCTGTGATTGCCAACAAAGGGTTTGCCACCAAGTACTGAAGCACGTTTTTCAAAGGGATCAAATACTTATTTCCTTAATGGAAATGCAAATTCATTTATAACTCTTTTTGAAACGCATTTTTCTGGATTATTTTTGTCATTGTTGTCTCTCAGTGTTCAAATAAATCTACCATTGTAGTTATAGACTGATCATTTCTTTGTTAGTGGGCAACCTTACAAAATCAGCTGGGGTTCTAATAGTTTTTTCTCTCACTGTATGTGCCTCATCATCAAAATCCGACCGGGGTATCAGTGCATTGCCGATTTGGGTGTCATACAACTTCGTGTCAAACAAAATCTGATGTTCTTCCCGCCGTACTTTGACTTTATTTCCATAATATTTTGACTTTGCTCCTATAAAATAATTTTCCCCTAACCTAATTTTCCAAAAATGACTTAGTTGGGTTAGTTTCTCATATTAATATGCTACAAATAGAAACAAATAACATTACAGCCTCCATTCATTATGCATCTTGAATAGCCAATAAAGTTCATTCAATTCTCAATGAGGTTGTTGAATGACAATGAAAAGACGTCTGGCGTGTTGCCGGAAATGGAAATGAAACGTCTTCCAATTATTGTTGACGGACACTTCCAGCTGTGCTCGCCACACCGCTGTGGGTTTTCAGAATAAATCACCAAGGGCCTGTTCCCCAACCACAAAAGCTTACAAGGACTCTGAGCTCAAAAGGACTGGAGTGGAAAGGGGGCGACATTATAAACGCAAAATAAAGAAAACAACAAAGAAGTGGCAGATTTTCCATCAAGACCAAACAAAGGCCAATGTCGCTCACCTTGTCACTAAGCTTTTCTTTTGGGTTTTTTTTTTTCATTCTTTCCAAGTATTCTACGTCCTGCTCTGTGAAGTGTGTTTGTTATTCTAAACCGGGGGTTCTCAAATGGTCTCAAACAACATTTTCCGATGGACATTAAGTCGCAACCCATGTTTATTCAAGTCATTTTTTATTTACATTTATTTTTACTTAAGTGAATTTAATTTTGAAATGACACATTATTATTATTAAGGAAGAAAAAATCCAAACGTACACGGCTCTGTATGAAAACTGAGCTTAACTGAGATCCATCAGTCTGGAAAACGTTATAAAGCCGTTTCTAAAGGTTTGGGACTCCAGCTAGCCACAGTGAGCACCATTCTCAGGAATGGCCTGTCCAACTAAAATGACCCCAAGAGCGCAGCAACAACTCATCCAAGAGGTCACAAAAGACCAAACAACATCATCTAAAGAACTCACTTGCCTCAGTTAAGGTCAGTGTTCATGACTCCAACATAAAAAGACACCGGCAAAAACAGCCTGCATGGCAGAGTTCGAAAACCAAAACTGCTAGACAAAAATAACATTAGGCTCATCTCAATTTTGCCAAAAATCATCTTGATGATCTCCAAGACATTTGGGAAAACACTCACGGTCTTATGAGACAGTGTAAAAGTGACGCCGCCTTTCAGATAAAGAACATCATAGCAACAGTAAAAGATGGCGGCGGTAGTGTGATGGTCTGGGACTGTTTTGCTGCTCCAGGACCTGGAAGTTTTGCTGTGATCAATGGAAGCATAAATTCTGCGGTCTACCAAAAAATCCTGAAGGCAAATGTCCTTCCATCTTTTGGTGACCGCAAGCCGAAAGCAACTTGTGTTCTGCAGCAGGTCAATGATCCAAAACACACCAGCAAGCCCTCCTCTGTTTGGCTGACGACTTTGGAGTCTGACCTGAATCCTATCAAGATGCTGTGGCGTGACCTTAAAAAGGTGCTTCATGCCGGAAAAGCCTCCGTTGTGACTGAATGACAACAATTCTGCAAAATCCCCCCCCCCCAGTGTTGTAAGAGACTTCTTGCAAGTGATCACAAATGCTTTTTTTCTGCTAAGGGCGGCCCAACCACTTATTAGAGGGAAATCACTTTTTCACACAGGCTCATGTGGGTTTGGATTTTCCTCTCCCTTAATAATAAAAACTTATGTTGTCATTAACTAATATTTAAATTTGTTTGATAATCTGAAACATGCAAGTGTCTTGAAGATGAATGAAGTATCTGATAAACGTGCAAAAAAAATTTAAATCAGCATCCCATTTGTCTTACAACTTTGTACGTTTTGAGCAGTATCCTAAAAGTATTAGAGTGGCGGCTGAATAATTCCTCATCAGGATGCTGTAATTCAGTTGGCCATTTACGTGCGTGTCGATTATTATCACTATTATTTTGCATGCCCATTATGTCCCGTTTGATCTTTTTATGCCATCATGCTGTGAAATAAAGTAAATTCGGCAAGACTTTGGGTTGCAGACGTCAAGTCAAAAGTTCCATTAAAATATGTAAGACACAACTTCAAGTGAAAGTACCTGATGTTTGTGGTCTTTCTGCTGTTTAATTATTATGAATTTTAATGAATTCATTATTTGAATGCACAACGGCTGTCATGTCCTGCAACATGTATAAAAATGTCCAAAATCAATTTACGTAGTGTTAACTAATTAAAAATTTTTTTAAGTGTAAAACATAATAAAAATAAATGAAGATGACAAAGTGTGAATAATAAAAAATGAAACATGAAAGTGTAAAAAAAATCAAAATATAAAAACTAACCTAGTACTCAATGAAAACAACTCGACTAACAAAATAAGGTCAACTTTTTCTAATCTTCTTGGAGTCTTTGAGCGACGGTATTGCTCTTCTCAACGAGCAGCAGGTGCTACTTCCCTTCTAAGCATTCATAGGCGGCTCCGCCTTGTTTGTGCCATAAAAAAATGCAGAGAAGCTACGGAAGAAGACTGTAGTTGTATTTGTTTCTCTTTCATGTTTTTCCACTCGTTTTGTTGCGCCCACAGCGTTATTCCAATCACACGCACAAATTATGCAAATTAGACAATGGTGTCATCTAGCCTCCTGCCCACCCGCCCGCACAAAAACACTGCAGAGGACGAATTCAACTTAAAAAACTCGGCTTGCCCCCGCTGTAAAGCACAAGGCAGATGCTGTAAGTCCAGTAAACGTGACCCGCACGCGTTCTCCATCCTATCTGAGAGAGCCGGACGGACAAAAGGTGCTAAATTAATAGGCTGTGCTGCAATTTAAAGATGAAAGCGGGAGAGAAAAAAGGTCAGCGGATATCTCAGCGAGCAGGGCCAAGCATTCAGGCTGACGCGACGCGTGGATGAAGACAAATAGGGAATGGACGGCTTGAGGTAAACAAACGCTGGTAGCCTTCAAAAGGCTGCTGGTTATTTGTGGCCATTGCTTACGTTCCTGCTAATTCTAAACCCTTCATTCATTACACAGCGGAGTGGACTCCCGCGGGGGCTTTGTAATGGACACAAAATGAAAGTGAAAGAGGACCATTAGCGGTAGACGTTCACCTTCCTCTTCATCAGAGGCTCACGAGGTCATCCTTCAGTGATGGAAGACTACAGGAGGATGTGCTTTTTCAGAATAAACGCAAAATATGATGATGAGAATCAATGTCATTGTAGCAGCATAGTGTTGAAATATTGATGATAATCATTTCTTAAAAACCTATTTTTAATCTTATGTGTAACCAAACAAAAGCTGTCACTTTTGGAAAATTAAGTTGGGGAGAAAAGTTATAACAAAAATTAAGTAAACATGGTGTTTAAAATTAAGTAAACAGTCATAATTATGAAAACAAAACTAAAAATAAAGTTGAAAAAAAACCTCGGATTGATTTTATGATAATAAAATAAAATAAATATTAAGAAAAGTTGTAAAAAAAAGTCACCATTTTATATAAACAGGCTTAATGAGGGTGGCTCGAGGGCCTGACGTCCTGTAGTGGGCCCTGTGCTCACTGCCCAGCACCGTAGAGCTTGATTGGCATTTGCCTTTGACCACCAGAATCGGCAACTACGCCACTGGCGCCCTGTGCTCTTCACCGATGGGAGCAGCTTAAACCTGAGCACATGTAACAGACGTGAAAGGATTCTGAAGATGCCGTGGAGAACATTATGCTTCCTGCAACATCGTTCAGCATGACCGGTTTGGTGGTGGGTCAGTAATGGTCTGGGAAGGCATTTATCTGGAAGGACGCACAGACCTCTACAGGTTAGATAACGGCACCCTGACTGCTGTCAGGTATCGGGATGAAATCCTTGGACCCGTTGTCAGAACCTACGCTGGTGCAGTGGGACCTGGGTTCCTCCTGGTCCACGACAATGCCCGACCTCATGTGGCTAGAGTATGCAGGCAGTTCCTGGAGGATGAAGGAATTGAGACCATCGACTGGCCCACACATTCACTTGACCTAAACCCAAAAGAACACATCTGGGACATTATGTTTAGGTCCATCCGGTGCCTCCAGGTTGCTCCTCAGACTGTCCAGGAGCTCAGAGATGCCCTGGTCCAGATCATCCGTCGTCTCATTAGGAAATGTTATCAGGCAAGCGAACAAGCACGTGGGGGCCACACAAACTACTGAGAATCATTTGGAGTTGCTACAATGACATTTTGGCAAAATGGACCAGTCTGCTGCATCATTTTTTCACTTTCATTTTTGGGGTGTCTTTGATTTCCCCCCCTCTATAGGGGGAACATTTTCATTTCTATCAAATTATGTGGCATCATTTTGTTACTAATACATCACCTACATATTATCAGGAAAGATATTCAAGATCATTTTCCCCCCGTTTAGATCTGATGTGTTTTCAAAGTCTTCCTCTAAATAGGAACACCGGTGTGTGCTGTATAGCATCATGGGTCCTTGCCGCTGGAGTACCCAGCATGCTTAGGGGGCACTTTGTTCTTAGTTATTAATAGTGATTGTAGTTCATTGTTGTTTATAGTTTTAACTAAAACATGTATACGAACACCACCAAGTTTTTTTTTCCTTTCAAATTGTGCAGAAAAAAAGCCGATATTCTTCACAATTACGGCATTACTGGCTGTCACTCACGGCAATTAATCGCACTTTGTTCATAGTTAACCCATAATTAATTGCATTTAATTGCAGGATTACTTGTAGTTGGGTTTTTTCACAGACATATTTGTAAATATGCAAATATTGTTTATCTCATATTCTCTTCCTTACTTATATTATTTTATTATAACACTGTATATACTATAATATAATATTTTATTTATATTGCACTGTACTTTTTTTTTTTAATGAGTGTTTTTTCTTTTTCTTCCACAATTGAGCTACTGTACCCAAGCAGTTTCCCTTATAGCTTAATAAAGTCTAAGTCTATAAAAGTTTATGTGAAGGGATATAAATATTAGAAATACAGGCTACAGGTATGTTTTATGTTTTTAAAAATTATTTTATTAAAAAATTCAAAATTAATAAACAGTTAGAATTCCACCAGTTTATTCATGTTTTTCTGTGTTTGATGCGAGCGGCGATTTGTAACACTTTTTTCTCGGTCTTTGAACACACCTTCTTGGTTCTCACACCCTGCACACTATACTATAAAGTATTTCTTACCCTTTTTCTTTCACCTCATATTGCTCCCAAATGCTGATACTACGTGGGAATGCATGAAGGTAAGATATGATGACCTTATTGAGTGCTAATGTAGATATTTGTGGTACACAACTTCTCAGAAAAACCAACTCCAGGTGGATGGTGGGTCTGCAGTCATTTAGTGCTTTTAATTTGATGTTGTTCCTGTCATAGTTTTGCACAATCCCTAATCAAATATGATAAATTATATCGCTATAATGCTAGTGTCAATGACATAGCATTAGCTAGTGCCCCAAATAGCTCTCATCGGCTCTCCCAGTAAGTAGCAGCTCCTAGCCTAAATTTTAGCTAGTACTTGAGATGGCTCTCATCTAAAAACACTGGTTAGTTGGGATACTTTATGCCAAGGGACCACTGTATAAATGACAAAACAATACCTGCAATGTGCCTCTAACTTCTCACTTGTCCCAGAGGCGACGTACTTTGTCACAGCAAGACAAATAACTTTAGTCTTGTTGAGACCAGCATCTGCCAGGGTTTTGATGCACATCTTGCCAGTCAATAGTTTTCTTTGCCTATTTCTGCTCAGTAATTGCTCCCGCTTGTACCTTCCCACAAATCTGCCGTCGCTGTGGGGCAGAGGGTCAAACAGGACGTGTGCACGCGTCAAAAAAATATAAATAAAAATATAGTAGGTAAAATATTGATCCCGTTAAACAAAGATGTTCATTCAGCAAGTCTTTTTTTGGTCTGTGTCTAAACAATACATACATTTTTACACGTTATACTGCCGACTGCCCGTAATTAAGCATGATTGGGGATATGAGATTACTCTTTACACATTAGAAAATACTGTAAAAATGCCACTTTCATGTAACTGGCATCTTTATTTTAGAACCTAAGATTAAGGATCTACATCAACAAACACTAACCATGGAATAGAATCAAATTGAATCCTCAAGCAAAGGCTGTAACAGAATGCGAGTGTTGGTGTCAAGTGTTTACTACTCACCACCTGAGTGGGCTTGAGTGACTCGCCGTCAAAGTGGGTGAGGCTGGAGGTGTCTTCCGGGAAGCCGTCGCAGTCCTCCAGCTCCTGGGAGTTGCAGGCAGGCTTGTCCCTGTCAGGGTTGGCGGGGTTCTGGCCGCGGGACGAAGACAGCAGAAGGCAGCGGGTTAGTCCGGTGTTTGCATTGATTAGCTCTGAAGCGGGGCCTGATTAGCGTAGACGGCTCGAGTGGGAACACATGATGCTAACAGGGTCCTTAGGGGATTTGGCCCAAACAAGTAAAAGGTGAGGAGGGCTCGGGGCAACTGAAGGGGTTGCGTTGCGGGAGGGGTAGGATGGAGGCTCATTTTAAAGTTGGAGAGGTAAAACACTGAGCGGGGTGTAGTACTCTTCAGGCTTTTTCCTGCTCTATTAACTTGAGGTTTCGCTATCAAACATAAATATTTCACTCGGCGGCATGACACCGGCCCTACCAGGTCTTCGGAGGTCAGGTGGCTGAGCCGCTCGTGGATCAGGGCGGCCTGCTCGTTGTTCATCACATGCTCCCCTCTGCGGTCGCCGATCACCAGCTCGGGCCACACGGGCCCCTCGGTGCGCTTCTGCAGGGTCACTTCCAGGCTGAGGAGACGGCGAATAAGCTAGGTATTCAGTTTAAACGGCGTAGAGAGAAAGATTTGTGCACCTTTTGTCCTCCCGGAAGATCCAGGTACTGGCCTCGGGGTCCACCGAGGCGTACAGCTGGCCCTCCAGCACAGGAGCGAACCCCTGCACGCCGACGCTAATGTTGTCTGCCGTCAGCCGGAAGTGGACGGCGTCTTTGGTGACACCCTCGGGCATGCGCACGCTGGCCGTGATGTCCTCCGCTGTCTGCTGCCAGAAGTAGAAGGGATCTGGATGTGAGAGGGGCTGGAGTTAGTCGTTAAAAAAACACACACACACAGGAAAAGATAGCAACTGGTGGTGAATATTCATCAGCAGGTCATACGTTAAAGACCATAACTAAAACACAAAACAAAACCCTCCTAAAACACAAAGTAGGTAATGAGTAGCGGAAAATGGGTTTGGGCATGCCGGCGTTTCCAGGAGCCTAGTGGGAATATTGGCTTCACGGGCAGTGTCTACTGTCTGGAATTGATGTCCATTTTTGTAAACTTCTCTTGCCATCCATCCCCAAATGCTCTCCATTGGATTTACATCAGGGGAACACGCAGGATGGTCCAAAAAAGTGAGCTTATTTCTCCAGAAGAATGCCTTTGAGAGTGCAGTATTGAAAACACCGGTCAATACCACACAGACAACGCACCTGCAACATCTGCACATAGCCAGCTGCCGTGTGACGCCCCTGCACAACCTGGAGCACCATCATTCCATTGAAGGAAAGAGAACCCCAGATCATGATGGCACCCCCTCCACTGTGCTGTGTGGAAAATATCTCAGGAGGAGAATTTGAGCTCACCACTAGAGGGAGGGGCCACAGGGGTCGGGTGCAAGAGAGCTGGGTGGCGGCCGGAGGCTGTGGCGGTCCGATCCTCAACTACAGAAGCTAGTTGTCGGTACGTGGAATGTCACCTCTCTGGTGGGGAAGGAGCCTGAGCTGGTGCATGAGGTGGAGAAACTCCGGCTAGATATAGTCGGACTCACCTCAACGCACAGCAAGGGCTCTGGAACCAGTCCTCTCGAGAGGGGCTGGACTTCATTCCACTTTGGTGTTGCCGGCAATGAGAGGCGACGGGCAGGGGTGGCAATTCTTGTTGCCCCCCGGCTCCAAGCCTTCACGTTGGAGTTTAACCCAGTAAACGAGAGGGTAGTTTCCCTACGTCTTCAGACGGGTCCTGACTGTTTGCGCTTATGCGCCAAACAGCAGTTCTTTCCGCCCTTTTTGGGGTCCTTAGAGGAAGTACTAGAGAGTGCTCCCTCGGGGGATTCCCTTCAACGCTCATGTTAGCAGCGACAGTGAGGCCGGGAGAGGCGTGGGAGGAACGGCCCCCCTTATCTTAACCCGAGCGGTGTCTTGTTATTGGACTTCTGTGTTTGTCACGGATTGTCTATAACAAACACCATGTTCAAGCATAACGGTGTCCTCATGTGCACTTGGCACCAGGACACCCAGGGCCGCAGTTCGATGATTGACTTTGTGGTTGTGTCGTCGGACTTGGGCCACATGTTTTGACACTCAAGTACAGAGAGGGGCGAAGCTGTCAACCGATCACCACCGGTGGTGAGTTGGTTCCGATAATGTGGGAGAATGCCGGTCAGACCTGGCAGACCCGAACGCATTATGAGGGTGGTGAGCAGTAGTGAGCGTTGCAGTCAAGCTTAAGAAAGAGTCCTATCAGGGCTTTTTGGCCCATTGGACTCTGGAGGCAGCTGACAGGTACCAGCAGGCCAAACGGTCTGCAACTCTGGCTGTCACTGGACCACCATCCTCCGTCTCAGGAGGGGGAAGGAATGCACAGTCAACACCGTGTATGGTGGGGACGGTGTGCTGCTGAATTGCCTTGGAATGTTGTGGACCGCGGGAGGGAATACTTTGAAGACCTCCTCAATCTGACGGACACGTCTTCCAACATGGAATCAGTGCCTGGGGACTCTGAGGCGGATTCGCCTATCTCTGAAGCTGAGGTTACTGAGGTGGTCAAAAAGCTCCTTGGTGGCAAGCCCCCGGGTGGTGGATGAGATCCGCCCAGAGTTCCTTAAGGCCCTGGATGCTGTGGGCGTGTCTTGGTTGACAAGACTCTGCAGCATCGCGTGAAAATCGGGGTCAGTGCCACTGGACTGGCAGACCGGGGTGGTGGTCCTGCTTTTCAAGAAGGGGGAACGGAGGTGTGCTCTAAGTATCGTGGGATCACACTCCTCACCCTTTCCGTTAAGGTCTACTCAGGGGTTCTGGAGATGAGGATCCGCTGGATAGTCGAATCTCGGATTCAGGAGGAGCAGTCTGGTCTTCGTCCTGGTCGTGGAACTGTGGACCAACTCTATACTCTTGGCAGGGTCCTTGAGGGTGCATGGGAGTTTGCCCAACCAGTCTACATGTGTTTTGTGGACTTGGAGAAGGCATTCAACCGTGTTCCTCGGGGAATACTGTGGGGAGTGCTCCGGGAATATGGGGTATAGGACCACCTCATCCAGGTGGTTCGTTCCCTGTATGACCGGTGTCAGAGTTCGGTTCGTATTGCCGGCAATAAGTCGGACCTGTTTCCAGTGAGGGTTGGACTCCGCCAGGGCTGCCCTTTGTCACCGATTCTGTTCACTACTTTCATAGACAGAATTTCTTGGCGCAGCCAGGGCGTTGAGGGGTTTCAGTTTGGTGTCCACAGGATTCAGTGTCTGCTTTTTGCTGGTGATGTGGTCCTGTTGGCTTCATCGAGCCGTGACCTTCAACTCTCACTGGATCGGTTCGCAGCTGAGTGTGAAGCGGCTGGGGTGAGAATCAGCACCTCCAAGTCCGAGTCCATGGTTCTTGCCCGGGAAAGGGTGGAGTGTTTCATCTCCAGGTCGGGGATGAGGTCCTGCCTCAAGTGGAGCAGTTTAAGTACCTCGGGGTCTTGTTCACAAGTGAGGGAAGGATGGAACGTGAGATGGACAGGCAGGTTGGTGCGATGTCTGCAGTGATGCGGAATCTCCACCGGTCTGTCGTGGTAAAAAGCCGAAAAGGCAAAGCTCTCAATTTAGCTCTCGATCTACGTTCCTACCCTCACCTATGGTCATGAGCTTTGGGTAGTGACCAAAAGGACAAGATCGCGGATACAAGTTGGAAAAGTGTGTGTGTGGGGGGGGGGCAAAGAGTGAAGTTGATATAATAATAAGCTTGTTCATCTACATGATGAAGCAGAGATGTTTTTACTGTTGAAATATAGAACAATGCGTTGCTTTGCAAAATATCAATGGCAAAGTTGACTTCGGGCCTTCTTTTGGACACCCTGACATAATGGCTGCAGCAACCTATTGTGTGTGCAGTAGATGTGTTATCACATTAGAGCTGCAAATAAATAAGATTTCAAATCCAAAAGCCTGAAGCTGAGCATTTTTTTCTCTCCATGATCTGTGCCGAGCTTTCACACGCCGCTCTTTTGAGTGCGCTTCTTTTTGTCACCCTGGCGCCCCCCCCACCCTGCCACCCCTCGAGCCAGGAGCGGACAAACAGCAGCGAGGAGCGGCACAAGGACGCGCCCGCTGGCGGCGTAATGGCAGCGCTTTCAGCCGCTTCCTTTTATCATCGCTTTCAACAAAGTCAAGAGACACTGCGCCGCACTCGGGCGGCACGCTAATGCAAAAAAGGCACAACCTTTTGTTGTGTTTCTTTGCCATTGATTTACTACATAATTATGGCTTGAATCTGAATCTAACCGTGGATTCAATCAGCTCCAAAAGATGAAGTGTGTATTTTAGTTGCTGGACAAGTATGGGGTTACACTGTCTTTCAAAATAAAGGCCCCCAGGCCGCTAGCATGGGTTATTGTGTGGTTCTAAGTAGTGCTCCAAAGTGTACCAAGCAGAAGTGAGTGTGAGCATTCAAGTAAAACAGGCGGATCAACAATTTAAGACCACAGCCTAAAACTGTGGATTGAATGTGATTTAGTGTCTGTTATTCCAACTGTCACGACAGAACAAAAAAAAAGTCAAGTGGTAGACCCATTAAAAAAGGGCGCAGCGCAAATAACCATCAAATGGCATCAGCGAGAGAGAGCTTCTAAGAAGAAAAAAAAATGACACAAAAGAGGCAGAATTTGCAGGAGAGCTCCAAAACCGGGACATTGAAGGGTGGAAGAAAGTTTTATTCTCCATCCATCCATCCATGTACTTCCGCTTATCCGGGGTCGGGTCGCGGGGGCAGCAACCTAAGCAGGGAAGCCCAGAGGTGTCTCTCCCCGGCCCATCTCTTCCGGGCGGATGCCGAGGCGTTCCCAGGCCAGCTGAGAGACACAGTCTCTCCAACGTGTCCTGGGTCTTCCCCGAGGTCTCCTACCGGTTAGGCGTGCCCTGAACTCCCCAGGGCGTTCGGGAGGCATCCTAACCAGATGCCCGAGACACCTCATCTGGCTCCTCTTGATGCGGAGGAGCAGCGGTTCTACTCCGAGTCCCTCCCGGATGACAGCGCTTCTCACCCTATCTTTTCCAAGCATTTTTCTTAAATATTAATATTATTACTTTATTCCCATAACATAACTTTTTCCGCAACCAAGTCCCCCTCCCCCAAAGAGGCATATTTTTTCTTTAAAATGTCAACTCTGTGCTACTAAAATAACATTATTTTATCCCATCATTTCACTTATTTCTCTTCTCAATAGAGCACCACCTTTTTCTCTGCGCGTTTGGAATTTACTCAGCTGATTCTTTTTGTTCTGGTCATTTTGACCTCATCCTTGTGACATTGTAGCTGTTTCCTCAACCTAATTTTCCTACAACTTTATTGGTTGTTTTGCTTGTTTGTCATAATATTGCGACTTTTTTTCTGTGATATTTTAACTTGATGCTACTAAACAAACTGTTACTGGCCCGTGGGCTGCACTTTGGTCCCCCCTTGTATTATGTGACTGCGTAGCATAGCGACAAACACTCGTGACCGACAAGGAGGTCATGAGGGACCTGGACCCGGGCGAGAAGGCAAAGGTGGAAGCTAGATACAGATGAATGGTGTCTGGTGGAAGGAGGCGAGAGGGTTTCTCGGTCAAACACCCTAGGGACCGTCCAAGGGACCGTGTGTATCGCATGTTTAGAGCTTCTCAAACAGAAGAATCCGCAGTGATCCCCTTAAACTCACCTGCCGTCTCCTCCACCTCCATGGCCTCCGTGGCGGGCTGCTTGACGGGCCGGCCGTCGACGTGCGTGAAGGCAAACGGCTTCTCCGAGGCCACCATCAGGCCGTCGCCGTGCGGCGTCACCGCGGCGTAATGAGGCACCGATCTCCCCCTCAAGGCGCGCCTCTTCGTCACTTTGTAATTCTTCTCCAGACCTGCGAGAAGGAGACTTCATGAGTCCCCGAGGTGGCGTGTAAAAGAACAACGTGTCAGAGCTTCGGGACAGGTTTGACGGCAAAGCTCGCAACGTTAGCAACTCTCGGCCTCCTCAATCCAGCACATGCTCTGGGTATCGATCCGTGCGTGTCAACTTCCCGCTTGGCTGATGAACATGGAAACCTTACAGCGCAGTACCCACCCGGCCCTGCCGTGTTGGCGACCGTGATCCACTCGAGCGACACCGAGTACCCGCTTCCTGTGGTTTCCTGGCTGTCCTGGAGTATGCGGAGCAGCAGGACCTCCATGGTGTGGATGCCCGCCTGGACGTGTGCCGTGCTGTGGAGGACGATGAAGGGCTCCCCCAAGTCCTCGCTGAACAGGGGCTGACGAGACAAACGCTACAAATCAGCCATTTATTCCCCTGCACTGACATTCTGCTGCCTGTAAAGAACTGTTCTGATCGTTTCATGTGGACTGACTACATAGAGCAGCTTCTGATACCCACTAGGGGTTCATACGGCCCTGTTGACGCCGTCTTGAGTAGTTTTACTTTAGTTTTGTTTTATTCCACAGTGTTGACATTGCATCTGATCACTTGTTTTGAAACAGGTGAAAAGCGTATCGTTGGTATGCTAAGTCTGTTGTTCCCATTCATTTTCCAAACATGTTTAAAAGTCTCCTTGAACAATCTTTGTAAATCTTCTCTAAACAGTATGGCTTATCTCACATGATCAGCTAATTTCCCCCCCCAAAAAACACAATTTTGGTTTGCTTCACATTATACTACAATGTTTAAAAAAACACATCTTCTTTAAACGACAATAATAATTTCAATAACTAAATCGTTTTTCTTTAATATTACAAATATATTATTTTTCATCCTAATGTTATAAGTTTGTTCTAGTAAAACTAACGGTTTTTTCATTAGAATGTAATTTTTTACTTTATTCCCATATAATTATAGACTTTTCCACAACCTAAAGTTGTTTTGTTTATCATATTATTACGGTGCCCTGCGATTGACTGGCGACCAGTCCAGGGTGTACCCCGCCTCTCGCCCAAAGCCAGCTGGGATAGGCTCCAGCATCCCCGTGACCCTAATGAGGATAAGCGGTACAGAAAATGAATGAATGAATCATATTATTACGACGGTTTATTATTTCAACTCCATGCGACTAAAACGACATAACCGCATAATATTAGGAGTTTGTTGTTTGTTTGTCTTGTAATGTTGAGATTTTTCCTCATTAGAATATGACTTTTTCTTTATGACATTACCTTATTCTGGTAAAATACAGACTTTTAACGATTACATCTTTTTTTCCCTAAAAAAAATTTGTGTTTATTTTTTGTGAAACTGCTGTTCATTTTTTCATTTGCCATATCCACTAGTTTTACAAGGTACCAGTCGGTGCAGTAGATTCTCAAAAAGCAAACAAGACCCAGCATTCATGATATGCACGCTTTTAAGGCTGTGCATTTGGCCAGTTATTCAGAGTTTGGGGGTTGTCTACCAAAATATCTGCGGCCCTTGGACCCAAAAAGAACAATTTTACTTTCATCAGTCCACAAAATGTTCCTCCATTTCTATATAAGCCAGTTGATGTGGTCTTTGGCAATCTGTAACTTCTTCTGCACATACCTTTTTTTTTTTTTTAAACAGAGGGACTTTGCAAGATTCTTGTAAATAGATTAGCTTCACAGTACTTACAGGTAACTCCAGACTGTCTTTGATCATCCTGGAGCTGATCATTGGCTGAGCCTTTGCCATTCTGGTTACTTCTTCCATCCATTTTGATAGTTGTCTTCCGTTTTATGCCGCCTGCCTCTGGTTTTGCTCTTCATTTTAAGGCATTGGAGATCATTGTAGCTGAACAGCCAAAATTTTTTTGCACCTTTTGAAAAGATTTCCACTCTCCAATCCACATTTTAACGAAAGTACCCTGTTTTTCTGAACAATGTCTTGAAGGACCCATTTTCCTCAGGCTTTCAAAGAGAATTGATGTTCAACAAGTGCTGCTTTCATCCTTAAATGAGGGCCACCTGATTCACACCTCTTTTTAGACTAAATTGATCACTGATTGAATGCCACACAGCCATTTTTTAAACACACCCGTTTCAACTAATTGCCTAATTGCACAGCCTTAAGAGAGTGCATGTCATGAACGCTGGGTCTTGTTTGTTGAGAATCTACTGCACCTACTGGTAATTTGTTTGCCGTGTAGCAATAAAAATATACAAGTAACAATACTTAATCTGGATAGTCACATTGGACTGCTATTGTTTTGAACACTACTGTATATGCCCATTCATGCGCTGTATGAACATTGTTTTCATGCTTTTATTCAACCACGATCCGTTACATGCCAACCCTGGCTCTAAACAACCATGATTTATTTTGGAAAGATGCTCCTGGGCCGCACTTTGGGCACCCCTGGTGTACAAGTGAGTCTGCACCCACCTCCCACTTGCAATGCGTGCTCTGCCCCCGTTGGCTGGTGCGGAGGAGGTAGAGTGTACCGGCGCCGTCGGAGAGGGCGGCCCAAGTGGCCGACGTGAAGCTGAGGGAGGCGCAGAGGCAATCCTCGCGTGGGGCAGCATCAGCCGATATGCGGAAGACCTCCTTCGGCTTGCCCAGCGCAGTGTCCTGGTTTGAAAACACAAGCAAACTCAGCTTTTTGACTCGTGTGTCACATTTAATGTAAATGTCTATCCCTGCATTCTGTAGCTGCCTGGGACGCTCTGCAGTCACAACAGCCACTACATTTGGGCATTTGAGAAGGCACCTTCCTTCCAAACAGAAGCTCAACAAACACAAACATGATGCCACCGAGTGGCATCCACGTGACTTATTAGTAAGACGGACGTGTCCTTCCTGTTGCCATGGCGAGGGGCCATGCTCTTCGCTGCTCCGCTGGCCTTCGAGCTGCTTTCCCGCAGCGTCTGTGGCGCAAATGAGCCAGCAGCGAGCAACAACGCGCACAAAAATGTCCAGACATGAAGATTTTGTGACAGAGCACATTAACAATCTTTTAACAAAGCAAAACAAGTAACATATTTTGTTTGGACTTACCTTTATATTTCACCCTAACATTAATTCCCCTCTTATTTAACAAGTACAGCTAATGGGCACCCCCTGCTGGCGTGTCAGAGGCCAATAATAAAATAACGCCAATACGTAATTATTGTACTGATGGAAGACCAGAAATCATTCCCCCCCCCTTATTTTTAAAGAAAAAATTCACTTATTTCCAAATGCAGATGTTGAGAGGTATGCCCATTTACAGGGCAAGTAAGATCAAGAAACCTATTTAAAAAATGCAAAAAAAGAGGAGTAACTTTACATGAATAACATCCAAACATTAGGAAAGTTTTAATAATAACGAATAAATTGGTCATCTTAACCAAAAACTTTTTTATGTAAATATATGTACTCTTATTTTACAAGAACAAAGTCATTATATTATGAGGAAAAACAAAAGTTAATTGAAAAATTTATTTTTCCAAAAGTTAAACTAAAATAATGCATGTGCAATTAGGTTGGGGGAAAAGTTCCAATATTACAGAATAAAGTCAAAATTGTGGGAGAAAAAAAGATTCACAAGGAGCTGAAAAATTTGTAGCAGTTTTTGAAAATGCAAAAATGAGCAAAATTCACTTATTTTCAAATGAAGATGTTGACAGATATGCCCTGTAAATGGGCATGCTTGTCAACAAGAAACCTATTTTTTAAAAAGCGCAGTAATTTTACATAAACAACATCAAAACATTAGGAAAGATGTAATAATAAATAAAAGTGGTAATTAAATTAAAAAAAAAGTTACATGTAAATTACTATTCTATTACAATAAAGTCATTGTAAGTTAGAGAAATAAATGCAATTAGGTTGGGAGATGTTATAATACACAAAGTCAAAATTGTGGGAGAAAAAAAGATTCACGAGGAGTTGAAATATTTTTAGCAGTTTGAAAATGCAAAAAATAGCAAAAAAAGTTTATTGTGAGGATAAAAAGTTCATATGAATAATACCCGTTGTCACCTACAAAACAAAAGTCGTTCTTTTAGGTATATGTAACTTTGTAGCATTTCTTACCAAGGTGACAGTGAGGCTGAGAACTCGGCCTTTGCAGTCCACAAACACGACACTGTCTTCGTACCAGGGGTCCAAGTGGAGGTAATTGTACATGCCAAAGGCACGCATGTGCTCCAGCGTGTACTGATCATCCTTCAACTTCACCTCCTCCACGGCTGCACGCAAATGAGGAAGCAAATCACCTGTTAAGCCTCATCACAGGTTGAATACTTGGCTTAAAACGACTTCATTAGCATGACTGAGTTGGATCTCGAGGAGCCTTTCCTCTCAAGGTGTCGTTCAAAAGGCTGGCTTGTTGTTATACTTACTTACTGATGACAAATAACTCATTTATAAGGAAACAATCACAGGTAGCAGTTATAAGGTAGATTTTGGAGCAGAATCATTCATACTTACACTTCCGCCACAATTATTCGGAAATATCTAATGCAAATATTCACCGTGTGCGTCCTCTCTAAACATTCCACAATGTGGCGCCATATATCACTGTTTTGGACGTTCACGGTGCCGCCACACATAGATTGCAGTCCTGCGGGTAAGGCTGTGTGTAGTGTGTAGTGATGGGAAGTTCGGATCATTTTACAGACTCAGATCTTTGAGTCCCGCTCTGTAAAAAAAACGAATCTTTTTTCGAGTCATTTCGTTCATTTTAGCAAAATAGGATTAAAATGCAACATGTTTCTTCCCTATCACATCTACTGCTTACACAAACGTTAATCACACTGCAAACAAGAAAAAACTATAATGCTATAAAAAACTGAAAAGATAAATTCATTGTTTACCCGGGTATTTTGTCTATGAATCCCTCACCTAACCTCTCTGTCCCTTTTCGAGTCGTTCGTTCATTACGTGACAGCCCCATGTGACCTTATTAGACTGCGGTGCTGATCGGAAGAGTGGTCACGTGGCAAAAGAACGAACGACTCAAACACGAAGACTGGAGAGATGAACTAATCGATTCTCTTTCCGGCTCAGGCAGCATAGGTTTGGCTTATGGGGCTGTCACGTGATGAACGAACGACTCAAACCCAAAGACTCAGTGATGAACTAAACGATTCTCTTTCCGGCTCATGCAGCATAGGTTTAGCTTATGGGGCTGTCACGTGGTGCACACTCAACACTCAAACACTCAAACCCCAAGACTCTAAACAGGACTGAACTGATTCCACTACAGAACAGATACGATGTTACACAAATGCGCATGCGCGACTGAACAAATCTGTCCCCGTGACGATTCGTTCTTCCCGAGTCACATTTAAGATTCGTTCAAAATGAACGACCCATCACTACTGTACATCTTGACGCCGTTTGGATGAAATCCTGCAGCAGTAAACACGACAAACAATCACGCGAATGTTAGCTGACTTCACTTTGAACCGCCCACTAGCTTCAAGTTAGCTAGCTAACTCGCATCGTTCGAGCGTTAAGACATTAAAAACGCTTTGTATCATTCACCAAAAGGTGCCCCCATTGGACAACGACCGACACAGAAGCTTTAAAGTGTGTAATAGCGTAATTATGTTTCACGCGTTTGTCCTTATTATGCTAACTTGTCTTACCAGCGTCCAGCTCGACGTTGTACGTCGGAATGGCGTCCAGAGACAGCCGGTAACTCTCAAAGTTAGGGTCCAACAGCTCTCTGTTGGTCTTCAGGGAATAATTCGGCGCAGCCATGCTGTTGTTCTTTAATGTACTTGTTGGGCTTTACGGGGCAGATTTCAGGAATTGAATGGGACGGTTTTCCGCCATGCACTTGTGACGCGCATGCGTGGTTCTTGTTTCAAGCCGAGGACATTTTACGGCGGACCGGAACAAGTAGTGTGGCGGTATCGGTGTGTTTTTTTTAACAATCTACAAAGAATAATCATAGTTATAGTCTTTAAACTTGTGAATTTAAATTTAGGTTGGGAGATGACATAATACGTTGTATTTGTTTGACTGGGCAACCACACCACGAGGACGGAACAACAACCCGCGTAATGTTTCGGCCGAGGCATTTTAAAGAGGGACCGTCCGCTTCCCCGGCTGACACGTCCGAAGAAAGGTAATCGGCGATCATTTGCGTGCTAAATAATTGCGTCCTTTCCCGGTGAGGTGTATTTATATGTTGTGATTTGTGTCTAGAACATGAGCAAAGACTCGCAGATGAGGGCTGCGATTAACCAGAAGCTGATAGAAATGGGGGAGCGGGAGCGGTAAGAAATTGTGGAACCTAAGTGTACCTAATGTTGTGGCCCGGCGCGTGACTGCCTCTCGTGCCTTCCAGGCTGAAGGAGCTGCTGAGGGCGAAGCTGGTGGAGTGTGGATGGAAGGATCAGCTGAAAGCTCACTGCAAAGGTGCACAAGTTGCTCTTTTAAGCCTTCTCTTTGCACTGCCCTGAGACTTTGTTGTCTGCAGCCAGGGCTAGGGAACCCGTAGCTGCAATGTGGTTTTCGTCCCGGTGGCGGAACACTGTACCAGGTCTACACCCTTGCAAGNGTGGGGGGTGCTCCGGGAGTACGGGATTGATGGTCCGCTTCTACGTGCCATTCGGTCCTTGTACAATCGAAGCAGGAGCCTGGTTCGCATTGCCAGCAGTAAGTCGAGCTTGTTTCCGGTGAACGTTGGCCTCCGCCAAGGCTGCCCTTTGTCACCGATTCTGTTCATAATCTTCATGGACAGAATTTCTAGGCGCAGTCAAGGTGTTGAGGGAGTCCAGCTTGGTGACCTTAGGATCTCGTCTCTGCTATTTGCAGACGATGTGGTCCTTATGGCCTCATCAGGCTGTGACCTTCAGCGTTTACTGGAGCGGTTTGCAGCTGAGTGTGAAGCTTCTGGGATGAGACTCAGCACCTCCAAATCCGAGGCCATGGTTCTCAGTCGGAAACGGGTGGACTGTACCCTCCGGGTTGGGAGTGAGGTCTTGCCTCAGGTGGAGGAGTTCAAGTATCTCGGGTTCTTGTTCACGAGTGAGGGAAGGTTGGAGCGTGAGATCGACAGACGGATCGGTGCAGCATCTGCAGTAATGCGGTCGCTGTACCGGACCGTCGTGGTGAAGAGAGAGCTGAGCCGGAAGGCAAATGAGTTTCCTTCGTAGGGTGGCTGGACTCACCCTAAGAGATAGGGTGAGGAGCTCGGCCATCCGGGAGGAGATCAGAGTAGAGCCGCTCCCCCTTCACATCGAGGGGAGCCGTTGAGGTGGCTCGGGCATCTAGTCCGGATGCCTCCCGGGCACCTCCCTGGTGAGGTGTTTCGGGCATGCCCAGTCGGGAGAAGGCCCCGGGGAAGACCTAGGACACGCTGGAGGGACTATGTCTCACAGGTGGCCTGGGAACGCCTCGGTGTCCTCCCGGTGGAGCTGGAAGAGGTCGCCGGGGACTGGGAAGTCTGGACTTCCCTACTGAAACTGCTGCCCTCGCGACCCGGAAAAGCGGAATGGAATGGAATAATATGTCGTATTTGAATGAGATGGAAGAGGTCGCCAGAGACCGGGAAGTTTGGACTTCCCTACCGAAACTGCTGCCCCTGCGACCCGGACCCGGAGAAGTGGAAGAGAATGGAATGGAATTTGAAATTTTAACATGACTGGAATCGTTAACGTTGAAAATATGGAACCTTCTCAGCACTTTCTCAGAGACCAATGACTACTGACTTGCTTAAAAACGCGCCCGTTTCGAAAGATGACAGACGATACGGCTCTCACAGAAATACATGAGCAACTATGTGGCTCTCCTAGCCCAGAAGGTTCCCGACCCCTGCATTGCCTTTCTCTTCTCTTTCCAGACGTGATCAGAGAAAAGGGCCTGGAGCACGTCACCGTGGAGGACCTGGTCACAGAAATCACACCAAAAGGGCGAGGTAACACACACACACCTATAACGCAATTATGCGTGCAAGTAGACTCATTAAAAAAAAAAAAGGAACACATGAACTTCTTGGTAAATTATTCCTAAAGAAGGCACATACCCGACAAGGTCAGCCAAACTCAAAGATGGTCGGCACCCAGAAGAAGGAGAAAAGACAACACCACGCAGACAGGTGTACCGTGGTGAAGTTAGTTTCTCGTTGGGGGCTGGATATTGGGCTCCGTGGCTACAGTGGTAGATTCCCCTCACTGTGCCCAGACTGCTCTGTCATGGTTTTTGGGAGCTCAGATTCAACAACAAAACATGGAGTTACGGGTTTACTGGGATCTTCTTGCCGATCCGATCCGGTACCTTTTTTATTGCTTTTATCACAAGCGTGAATTTGTGGAAATGCATATGGTTATGAAAATAGCCCTTAAACCAAAGTATTATTGCTGAATGAGGTTTTTTTATGACACAGCATGGCCGACCATATTCTTTGGCTTTTCTAACCCACCTCTGTGAGTCAGCTCCTTAATCCAATAAAAGATCCCTTAACAGGTTAGGCATGGACTAATCCTTTGACATCGTATAGTTCCCTTTATGCGGGTATTTTGAAGGCCGGGAGTGTTTTTGCCTCGAGGGTAGCCAGCCAGTAGAGCGAGGTGTTGGTCTAAGATAACGATGCCTGTTACAGCACCGGCTCCTGTCCTTTGCTTCACTCCCGCCACATCCGTGGGAATCCTCGCCCGCTGCGTTAGACCGACACTTCCCGCGCGAGCTCCCCGCACAATGTCACTTCAGTCCTGGCACGGTGAGGGGGAACTACCGCTGTAGCCACCACGGTACACCGTCTTCCAGGTGGCTATAAACACAATAAACCACGTGTGGTGAAGCTGATGGATGCGGCATCAGCGATGAGCTAGTGGACGTGGCTGTAAACAACCTTGTAAAACAAGCCTAGCAAGGCAAAACGTGCACTGTGCGTGTTTTTCGTCCTAACAGGAAGTCTAACGTGTGCGTACTGTCTTCCTGCAGCGCTCGTTCCCGACAGCGTGAAGAAAGAGCTCCTGCAGAGAATCCGAGCGTTTCTTGCTCAACACGCAACCTTGTGAACAACACCAGACTTTTTTTTTTTTACCCCCCCCCCTCGCATTGACAGTGAAATCCAGACTGACGTTTACGCTCACCGTGAACAAGTATTTTCTTTTTTGTATGGCGCGCTTTCATGTGTTAGCAATGCAGCTGTTTTTTTTTTTGAGAAAATAAAAGTCAGGCCTATTTTGGTTACCCGGGGGTCTGGTGCGTTGCGCTCTTTTGTGCCTCACTTTTTCTGGACTTCTGAGCAACAAAAAAAAAAAAAGGTTCTTAAGTGTCAAACGTGTCCAGAAATATTTCCAGAGTGTACTGAAACGTGACAGGACGCGATTTTGCCGCTGTTTTGTACGACCACATGTAGATATGCTAAAAATGAATACACACTGATGTGGAAACAGGAATTTAGCAGAATTGTTGTCATTCAGTCACAATGGAGGCTTTTCCAGCATGAGGCGCGTCAGACTCAAGTCTTCAGCCAATCAGAGGTGGACTTGCTGGTGCGTTGTCCCGCTGCAGAACCCGGGTCGCTTTCAGCTTGAGGGCACCAACGCATGGCCGGACATTCACCTTCCAGAGTTTTTCATGCTTCCATTGATCACAGCAGGTCTTCCAGGTCCTGAGGCAGCGAACCAGCCGGAGACCATCACACCACCACTTCCAGCATTACTAAGGGTTCGCTTCTTTTTACACTTGTGACATTTAAAACCATTTTTACATATTTTTTCCCAGCATGCTTGTATGACAGGCAAGAATGTCGCATTTTGACTTTGACGCCTCACTCGCCACCTCGCACACGGTCGCCTTTTTCAAGGACGAAACTTGACCAAAATCAAAAAAGAGACAAGTTTTTTCATAAGAGCATTTTATTCAACTTTAGGAACGTCTTGACTATTTATGCTGAAATGCTAGTTGATGTAGCAAACTTCTGGTACACATGGTGACATGTCACACAATACACTCGCCGCGATATCACCCAAGTCTGCTTTAGTACCCAATGTAGTAGACTTGGTATCGCCGCCCAATAATATCACCCTCACTAGACATGATATCGCCCAATGATATCACCTGCTTAGTAGACATGGTATCATGCAATATAGTGGATATGTCACAATATACTAGCCATGATATCACCTGATATACAAGATATCACCCTTATCACCAAATATAGTAGACTTGGTATCGCCCATTAGACATTGTTATATTATTGCCAAATATCATAGCCATGATATCACCCAATTGTCTGCATTGCCCAAATATCACCCAATATAGTGGTCGTGACATCGCTCAATAATAACACCCAATATAGTAGACATGGTATCGCACATTAGACATTCTTATATTATTGCCAAATATCACAGACATGGTATCGCCCACCCAATATCGTAGACATGACATCGCCCAATAATATCACCTAATATAGTAGACATGGCATCGCCCAATAATGTAGACATGGTATCCCCAAATGTAGTAGACTTGGTATCACCCATTAGACATAATGGTTATATTATCGCCAAAATGGTAGCCAGGATATCACCCAATATTGTCGACACATCACCCCTTAGTTGACATGATATCGCCCATTAGACATCACATCACCCGATATAGTAGCCACGATATCCCCCAATTTACGATTGGTCGATATAGTAGACATAATAGCCAATACTGTGTAGTAGACATGGTATCAGCCGATATCCAATACAAATGATCGCCCCTCATTAAGAGTTCCAAATGTCGTGCATACTTTTGCAGTGATCCGGCGCCGGGCCAATAGAAGCGCGTTTGGTTCCTTTGCAACATTTCCACGTGCTTACCTCCAGACTTCCCAATAGGACGAAGCAGGAGAGGCCGGCATTGGAGTTGCCAGCAATAGTTCGAGTGGCAGAACCCGTCCTTAATGTTGCAGAAAACACGTGACAGTCCTTAATGTTGCAGAAAACACGTGACAGTCCTTAATGTTGCAGAAAACACGTGACAGTCCTTAATGTTGCAGAAAACACGTGACCGTCCGGTTGCGCCCCCCGCACTAAAACGACGACAGACAGGAATGACTTTCATTGACAAAAGGATGACATTCTACACTCCATTGCAACCAAAAATGCAACTTTGTATGCGTGCATGCGCGTGAGCGTCGGCAAAATTCCAACAATGTGTCCCAGCATGTCTTGCCCAAAATAGAAGAAACGTATGGTGTAGTACCAAAGCTGTCCACTAGATGGTGCCGTTTCGCGTTACATTTTACTCGTTTGATTAATGGGGGCGGAAAAAAACATTCAAAAATATTTTTAATAAGCGGTGAAGATTGTGGCCGCACGGTGGTCGTGCATGCCAGTAAATGGACTGCCTTAATCTCCGTTCTCCCCGTGCGTGGGTGGGTTTTCTCCAGTAACTCCCAGTTTCCTCCCACATTCCAAAAACATGCACGTGAGCTTCATTGGCCTCTCTAAATTGTCCATTAGAGTGTGAATGTTTGTTTGTCTATTTGTGCCCTGCGATTGGCTGGCGACCAGTCCAGGGTGTACCCCGCCTCTCGCCCAAAGTCTGCTGGGATAGGCTCCAGCATCCCCGCGACCCTAATGAGGATAAGTGGCATAGAAAATGAATGAATGAATATTCCATTCCAATTTCTTCCGCTCCGGGGCAGCGGTTTCAGTAGGGAAGTCCAGACTTCTCAGTCTCCGGCCACCCCTTGCAGTGCCTCGGTGTCCCCCCCGGTGGGACTGAAAGAGGTGGCCACAGACCAGTGCTTACTGAGACTGCTGCCACCGTGACCGGGACCCGGACAAGGGGAAGAAACTGGACTCGGTTATTACTCCTATGTCATGTTGATATGAAGGCGTCCAAAGACCTGAGAGCTAACAGGAAAGAACTATCATTGCTCCCAAATCGCCCCCAGCCGGGGGACACGAGGTGAAACGTTGCATAAATGCCACTTTGATATTTCCTAATATGCTAAGAAGCTATAAATAGTTTAAAAAAACACAAACATTGCATCGCACGCTTTGTCACAAAGGTGGAAAAGTCCCCTCTTAGCCGGAGCTTTGATATTCCGAGGGACACAAAATAAAAGCGCGCACATTGCACGTTACGGTACACGCCGGAATCGCATTCACGATTTGGGACGATTCAAAACAACTTTTTTTTTTTTCCTTACCTGATCTCTTCCCAGGGAACGCACTCCACCATGAGCCTGTGATGTCCAAAGTGGTGGGGACGGTCTCCCCCGCGTGATCCGGCTGCTCCTTCGATGGCGTCGGTGCTGCAAGATCTTCACTCTGCGTTGGGTTCAGTTGCTTTGTTGAATGGGAATCGGCGTGCACGTTATCCCCAACAATCTCCAGGGCTGCAGACCATTACTGCTATTGTTAGAGCTGGCGCAGAACCACACAGAAAAGGAATCAAGTTGGGCTTGAATCCAGAGTTTGGGGGTCGTCCCACAAACTGTCTGCGGCCCTTGGACCCCAACAGAACAATTTTACTCTCATCAGCCCACAAAATGTTCCTCCATTTCTCTTTAGGCCAGTTGATCTGATTAGCTTCACACAGTCGTCTTCTGTCACAGTACTTACAGGTCACCCCAGACTGTTTTTGCTCATCCTGGATTATTGGGCTGAGCACGCTGTTCTTCTGAACTATGTCTTGGAAGGACCCATTTTCGCCAGGCTTCCTCGGCGAAATGAAGTTCAACAAGTGTTGCTTTCAAGGATTGTTAAATGTTTGTAAATAATCCAAATCTGGCAACGTACTTTACTGAATGAATCATGGACCGTCTACCCTTTGTGATGGGTTCGGTGTTGTTCTGTTCATTGGTATAACAATCACAATTAGCGCTAGAAAGAAAAGCTTTCATCCGGAAGCCGGTGATGACCGGGTCGTTCATGGCGCACCGGGTCCACAAGAGCCTTATAATTGTATGGCCCTGCTAACCGATCCTAATAAAACCTTCATCTTTTGCGACCATCTAATTTGTCACCTAGTATTGTCTGCGATGTAAATGAGTACGCGGCGTGGTACCGAATCAATTCCTTTGAGGTTGTTCCGGTACCACGTCACAACAGGTCCCTCTGAAGGCTAGCAGTTCAATTATCCCAGCTCTTTTCCGTAGTCGTACAAGCAGAGGGCCCGGTGTCGCTTACGACCAAAAAAGGCTTCCCTACTGTGGTCGTGTGCGAGCCGGGTGCACCGGGGCTGCCTCTGCAATACCAAGGCTGTGAAAAGCTGGGTGTGTCCCCCTTGCCCCTGGCTTGGAAGGTCTCGTCCCTCAACGGGGGAGCCTTAACTCGCCTGCCCCTTTACCACGAGGGGGGTAAGGGTTTTGCCAATTACAATGTGTTTGCGCTTGCGCTGCGTGAAACGACACATTCTTTAGGCGACGGCAGGTGGCCGCCTGTCATGTCATCATCTCCATCTGCATCTCCATCATCGTCTGCATCTCCATTGTCATCATCTCCATCATCATTGTTGTCATCTCCATCCTCATTATCTCCATCATCACCTTTGTCACCATCATCACCATCTCCATTGTCATAATTGTTGTCATCTCCATCATTGTTGTCCTCATCATCTCCATCATTGTAGTCATCAGCATCCCCATTGTCATAATTGTTGTCATCTCCATCATTGTAGTCATCAGCATCCCCATTATCATAATTGTTGTCATCATTATCATCATCACCATCTCCATCATTGTCGTCATCAGCATCTCCATTGTCATAATTGTTGTCATCTCCATCATTATCATTATCTCCATTCTCATCATTTCCATCAATAACATCATCTCCATCATTGTTGTCTTCATTATCTTCATCATCACTGTTGTCACCATCATCTCCATACTCATCGCCGTCATTGTCATCATCTCTAATGTAATGTACATCCCCATCATCATCCCCGTTGTCTCTCACTGTCATCTTCTCCATCCTCATCATCACTGTTGTCTACATCATTATCATCTCCATTGTTGTCATCATCATCTCTTTCATCCCAATTGTCTCCATCATCATCATTTTTATCATCATCTCCATCCTAATCATCATCTCTATCCTCATTTTCTCCATCATCGTTGTGGTCATCATCATCCCCATCTTCATCAACGTTATTTTTATCATCATCATCACCCCCTTCACCATTGTGGTCATCTCCGCCATCATTGTTTGCAACTGGGGTATCTTGGCGGTCATGTGCTCCACCATCATCATCATCTAAACTCATCTTCTGTCATCTCCATGTTTTTTTTTCTGCATCTGGAGAAATGATTATAGGTTCCAAACCCCGTACGTTAGAATAATCTATGCGGTTATTTAATCTACGCGTGTTAGTTGGGGAGTGTCTACCTTTCTAACACACACACACAACTTTTCCTTTGCCATCCCAAAGCTGAGGTAACGTAGATTGACTGGTAAATTGAGAGCTTCGGCTTTTGGCACACCTCCCTCTTCACGCGGCAAAGTGATGCGAAGCTCGCATCCCTGCAGATATCACACCAATCCAAACGAGTTACCAGTAGGTGCAGTAGATTCACAGAATGTAGTGACGAAACAGGTGCGAATCAGGTGACCCCAATTTAAGGATGAAAGCAGCACTTGTTTAACATCATTTCTCTTTCTCTTGCATGAGGAAAATAGGTCCTTCAAGACATTTTTTAGAAGAACATTGTACCTTAATTAAAACGTTGATTGGAGAGGGGAAAACTTATGAGGTGCAAAAAAATGTTTGGCTCTTTAGCTAAAATGATCTCCAATGCCTTAAAATGGAGAGCAAAACCAGAAACACGTAGCAGAAAAATTGAAGAATAACCAGAATGGCAAAGGCTTAGCCAATGATCAGCTCCACAAAGATCAAAGACAGTCTGGAGTTACCTTTAAGTACTGTGACAGTTAAAAGAAGCTAATCTATTTACAGGAATCCCCCCACAAAGTCCTCCTGTTACAAAAATGTTATCCGCAGAAGAGGTCACAAACACATCAACTGGCCGAAAGAGAAATGGAGGATCATTTTGTGGGCTGAGGAGAGTAAAATTTTACTTTTTGGGTCCATGGGTTGCAGACAGTTTGTGAGATGACCCCCAAACTCTGACTTCAAGCCACAGTGAAGACAGTGAAGCATCATGATATGGGCATGTTTCTCCTTCTACGGTGTTGGTGATCCAGGGATCATGGATCAGTATCAAAGACAGTCTGGAGTTACCTGTAAGTACTGTGACAGTTGGCGGACACCTGTGTGAAGCTAATCTATTTACAAATAAATGTGTATATGTCAGAATACTTGAAGAGGTCATGTTGCCTTATGCTGAAGAAAACATGCCCTTGAAATGGCTGTTTGAACAAGACAATCACCCAAACACACTAGTAAACCAGCACCATCTTGCTTCCAAACCAACAAAAGGAATGTTCCCCGGACCTTCATCCAATGGAGAACTTGTGGGGTGACATCAAAAATGCTGTTTGTGAAGCAAAACCAAGAAATGTTGATGAACTGTGGAATGTTGTTAAAGAATGTTGGAGTGGAATACCAGCGGAAAGGTGCCACAAGTTGGGCGAGTCCATGGCACACAGATGTGAAGCACTTATAAAAAACTAAATATTAGTCATTCACAGGATTGCAAAAACAAAAAAATCTGTACAAAATAGTTTTGAGTTTATAAAGTCAACGGCAGACACAGCTATTTTTTTTAACACACCCCTTTCAACTAATTGGCCAATTAAACAGCCTTAAGACCGTGCATATCTAGTTTTCTGAGAATCTACTGTACCTACTGGTAACTTGTTTGCCAGGTAGCAATAAAAATATACTACTAAGAGTGAATCCTCTGGTTAGTCACGTTGGACTGCCATTATTTGGAACACTCCTGTATATTAGTTTGTTTGCAATGCTCTATATAATATTACATCAACTTTTTCATGATGTTCTAATTTATTGAGCATTAAAACTGAAACAAGAGCACCGTCCCGGAAACTTGACAGTAAAAAAGGCCAATATTGAATGATAAAAAGGTAAAACTTTAATTGTAATGGTGGGCAGTTTCATGGAAAGTACTGGTAATTAACATTTATGCTGCAAGTTTTCTGTCAACGTCTCTAAACCAGACCTCAGATATACATTTTTGAAAAATGAATGACGGAATAAATGCTCGCCGTTTCATGGTGAACCATTGCTAAGTATTAGTACAAAACTATTGACAGACAGGTTGTATGTAGAATTCTGGTCACCAGGTGTCCCTGTTGATAAGACATTACCTTGCACTGCACGTGGAGTCAGCCATGGACGCCGAGTCCAACGTTCTCCCGTTCCATGAGAAAGGGGTATGTTTGTGGCTTCTTGCCATGTCCTTCTTCTCGACTAGAATAATTAGTTAGCCCAGTAGCTTGCTGTGCTCCAAGCGGCAGCAGGCTATGGGTCTCTGCAAGGGCATGCAGAGATGGCTCTAATAATGTTACGTTTTTAGAAACTCAACAAGGTTTTCAATGCTTAAGTTAACCAAAAGATTGCATTGAATATTGAATCCGACTTTGCAAAAATTCACTGATCGCGGTCCGATGAAAACAAAAACGTCCTCTCTTAGTAGCACAGCGGTTCTGGTATGGTTGCCACCACTTGGTCCTGTTCTAAGGAGAAGGCCTCTGATATCCAAGGACACTCAATCAGGGCATCATAAAGTTCTTCACTGGTCTCGATGAACCTCCTGTTAGTTTCTGCCACATCCAGCTGTGGTGATGGATCTGCAAGAATGACAGCAAGCGTTCACTGCAACGTGACTTGACTGGAAAAGCATTCATTTCTTTCTCTGCTACTCGTCACTGGGGTACGCTGGCGCCCAATCCAGCTGACTCTGGGTGGGACGCAGGGTACACCATTCACACACACCAATTTATCCAACATGCATGTGCGTGTTAAATAATGTAATGTATTCATTATTTTTAAGACACTTATTTTATTACCACTATTTGACAGGTCTGCTCTTATTTTGAAGGCTGGAAAAGTAAAATGTGATGTGTGTTGAAAATGTTTTTTGACCATGGCTAAGTGAGATAGCTACCGAGTGAGTCTCGAAGCCATGGCTGTTTTCACACACACAACTTGCAAAACATCAGCGGCCAACCATAAACTGTCCAGGCACGGACTGCTCTGTTTTGCAGGCATACCCATAATAATCATAAGAATGTATCGTGGAGATTATTAAAGTATCTATCTAACTAAAGAATAATTATGTGATGAATATTAATACGGGCTGTTCTGCAATGCAGGCCATCAGTGGCTAAGCAGCCGCTAAGCAGCTGTCACTGGGGGCCTGAGTGAAGGCATGCCCATAATAATGTATAAAGAATAAATAGAAGGAATAGTAAGATGGGCTGCTAATTGCTTCCAAATGCTGATACTCGATGGTAATGCATAAAGGTAGGATTTGATGACCCTTATTGAGTGCTAATGTGCATATTTGTGTGGTGCACCTGTCTGAAAGACAACGTAGTCCTGCAGGCTCGGACTATTCATTTTGTTCTTTTCATTTGATGTTGTTCCTGTCATAGTTTTACACAACACTTAGTAAATAAGATCAACTAGCAGGCTATAATGTACGTGTGCTTTACTGAGGTGTTAAAACCTTTCCAACTACACACATACCTTCTAGTCCATCATCCTCGATGACTTCTGGTTCCTAAAACATAAAGATGTCATCATTTCCACTTCCAAAATATGGAGGTAGTCATTACCAATGGCAAAGAGAGAGTACCTGTGCTTGGACATACTGTGAGTAGTCATACTGTGGATAGGTGTAGTTATACCCTGCCGCGGTCTGATCGTAGCCCCAGGAGGAGTAATAGTTGGGATAAGCCTGCTGTTGATATTGGCTGTACTGGTCATAGGTTGTCGTGTAGGAGGTAGTCGGCCAGGTTTTGGTCTCAGTCTGTGGTGGTCTGTTCCTTAAACTACACAAAAAAGTCATAGGTAACGTTTTGCCATTAAGTGTAAAATGTAAGGATACAGGAACCAAAACTTAAAAGCCTTTCTTTGCATTTTGAACAAAAATACTTCAATCTAGCTAAAGCAGGGATCCGAAACATGTAAACGATATGAACTTTCAGTACGATGCAGGACAGTTGTGTAGAATGCTTTTTAACCTACACAAAATACAAACCCATAAATCTTCAACTTCATTAATCATGTTCTGTTGATAAATAAAGGTTTAAAAACATAAAATCATGTTGCACGTTTGGCAGCTTACTCATGCAGAATGGATGAACTGTACGATTGCTAGAACACCTTTGCTGTAGAACGTTTCGCCTCTCATCCGAGCAGCCTTCATCAGTTCATGATCAAAGACTCGGTGGGACACACACCAGTCAGACTAGATAGGACAGCTCTAGTCTAGTTCGGGTTTAAAAACTTGGTGGGGCACACACCAGTCAGACTAAATAGGACAGCTCTAGTCTAGTTTGGGCTCGAAGACTCGGTGGGAACCACACCAGTCAGACTAGGCAGGACAGCTCTAGTCTAGTTCAGGCTCAAAGGCTTGGTAGGACACACACCAGTCAGACTAGATAGGACAGCTCTAGTCTAGTTCCGGCTCAAAGACTCGGTGGGAACCACACCAGTCAGACTAGGCAGGACTGCTTCAGTCTAGTTCAGGCTCAAAGACTTGGTAGGACACACACCAGTCAGACTAGATAGGACAGCTCTAGTCTAGTTCGGGCACACAGCAGTTAGACTAGATAGGACAGCTATAGTCTGAGAGCCTGGTGAAAACCTTGCCGTTTGGGTGGTATCACCTTCATTAGCATCACATTCAGATGCAATGATGGTCATGGACTTGTCCGAAAACAAAAGCATCTTTTATTTCTTAGAGGCTAAAAGAGTCTTTCGGGAAGCGACGAAAGGATGACATTGTTTGTGGGAGAAAGGTGGCGTTGTAGACCGCCCCACCTCCTCTTTAACCAATAGCACAGACATTACAGTTGTTGTAGCAATGTATGCAGAGGCTGACATCCCATTTCTGAGCTACTGTAAATACAGCAAATACTGTTTGTCCAGCGTGCGCTGGTACGTCTGTTCGCGTTCAGGTGACCGGATTCCCGGCGAGGGCCTGGAGAGCGGTGAGGCATACAGGCGTGCTCAGTGGACTTACTTGTTAGCGGCCAAGCTGAGTCGCAGAGGTTTACTCCCCAGTCCCACAGCTCCCTGACACTCGTCCAACGCTCGCTTCTGCAACCGCTCGTCTGGGAATTGAACAAAACCGCAGCCCCTGGAGAAAGATAGTATATCTCAAGCTACTTAAATCTACTGGTTGCTGCTGGATAGGCGTGTTAGGGCGGAGTATGGAATCAGCTGCTTATATCGAACAGCAGACCGATAGTTTGTTTTTTTGGGGGGGATCTTATATCAATATTAATCTGGACATCCCTAACAAAAAAAAAATACACTTGGGGTGCAGTGGTTCCTCACTTTTTGGTACATACCTGGGTATTGAGGTCCCAGTATGGCAGCATAGAACCTACAACACTATGGTCTGCCTCCATATAACATAAACTTACTTTGAGTTTCCCATGCTGTCCAGAACTACTTTTCCTCCACGACAAGAAGGGTAGCGATTGTAGAAGAACTCGTACAGCATCCCATCATCCACCTCTGGAGTCAGATCTCCCACAAACAAAGAATACATCTGCCTGCATGAAGGGGAAAGGAATGGGTTATGACGACATATAAAGTGTCTGAGTAAAGTGTTCTCCGGGGTTGTCCCAACCGTTGACACTTTGATGCCGAGTCGATATCAACAGCAAAATCAACACCGATACCTGCGTTTTTACAAATCAATAGCATTGACAATACAACTTCCCTAATAAACGAAATTAAATGTACTTAATTCTGATATTTTTGAGCTAAAAAACATATTAATGAACAATTAATTTTCCTTGTTTTAAAAATTAAACATTTCTGATCGCCCTATCCCCACGAGGAGCATTGTCACGTTTAAATCTCCCTGTGATTACTTTCCAGATGGTTTTGTGTTACCTACAGACTTTTGCATTGATATCTTGTGTTTTCGTTTGGACTCACCCAGTCTCCTGTTTTCCAAAGGTGGCTCGATTTAACTTGAATCTTGTAGGCTGCGAGTAAAAAGCACATTTAGGATCACATTCGTCATCCAACCTGGAAGAACAATGAAACATCTCCCACGATTCCGTTCATACCGGGCTGGCTCCCGGTAGTGACTTCCCATTGATTTTACGGAGACACCTCTCAGCGGTGGCCTCGTCGGCCATCTCCACGAAACAATAGCCTAGGGCGCTGCTGGAGGATGGGACACTGTTTCAAGTCAAATTACATTCTCAGTAACATCCCAGAAAACACCAAGTGCGATTTTGGCACTCACCCTGTCATCTTGTTGCGTATAATCCGAACACTGACCGCCTGCTCCCCCATGGTGGCAAAGGCTCTGGTGATGAACTTCTCATCCATATAGGCGTCCAGCTGAAATTCAAACATATTTCATTGTCAAATCTAGACCGAATTAATCCACAGACCCCGCAGGTTCAGTTTGTGAAGTCTTTATTCTCTAAAGTTTTATTTCTTAAAGTTTTCAGCCTCCGGCCCATATTAAACCTGGTCCATTTGGAACACCACCCGGACCTCTCAAATCTACAGACCTTGAAGGTACATAAAAACAAAACAATTTGTGATTTGTGAAACCTTTTAATTATTCCATTTGTGAATGGCCCTTTAGGGTGTGTAGCTTGTCCCAGTCCAGATTTGGTGGTTTTCAAAATGGACCGGGTCTAACATGCACTGGAGGCTGACAAAAAGAGAAACATCCCCAAATTACGTCCTAGTGGTGGTCTGAAAGGTCTGAAAGGATACGGTTAGCATGGCGTCCAGTTAGCTGTTAGCTGTAAATGTCGTGCGAAGACTAGCTAACATTAGCGCCAAGCGACGCTGCGAAATTCACCAACACAACAGGAAAAGTAGCTCTAAACTTACGTTTCCCATCCACAGAGTACTCATGGTGCCGTCGACGATATCGCGTTGCAAACTGTAACTTATAAGACAAAGTAAACTCCAGACGAAGAGTTTTGCATCCACATGCTAACAAAAAGGAGGCTCACGAGCGTACGCGTTGACGTCACACCGGCACGTAATGCGTCACTCGCGGATGTCACGTGATTTGCGTGTAACGTAAATTGCTAAGGTGCGCCGCCTTCAAATTTCCACGGCGGCGTATCAGGGCCACACACAAAAAAGCAAGATTGAAAGTCGTAATTATACGCTTAGTTCTTCGGCGGGAAACTTTCCTCTCGCTTCAGACAAGCAAAACACACAGGGGGGCACAAACAGATTAGCATGGGTTAGCATCATCGCACCGTTCCATTCCATTCTCCTCCGCTTATCCGGGTCCGGGTCGCGGGGGCAGCAGTCTCAGTTGGAAGTCCAAACTTCCCGGTCCCCGGCGACCTCTTCCAGCTCCACCGGGAGGACACCGAGGCNCCATAACTCATGACCATAGGTGAGGGTGGGAACGTAGATCGATCGGTAAACAGAGAGCTTTGCCTTCCGGCTCAGCTCTCTCTTCACCACGACGGTCCGGTACAGCGACCGCATTACTGCAGATGCTGCACCGATCCGTCTGTCGATCTCACGCTCCAACCTTCCCTCACTCGTGAACAAGAACCCGAGATACTTGAACTCCTCCACCTGAGGCAAGACCTCACTCCCAACCCGGAGGGTACAGTCCACCCGTTTCCGACTGAGAACCATGGCCTCGGATTTGGAGGTGCTGAGTCTCATCCCAGAAGCTTCACACTCAGCTGCAAACCGCTCCAGTAAACGCTGAAGGTCACAGCCTGATGAGGCCATAAGGACCACATCGTCTGCAAATAGCAGAGACGAGATCCTAAAGTCACCAAGCTGGACTCCCTCAACACCTTGACTGCGCCTAGAAATTCTGTCCATGAAGATTATGAACAGAATCGGTGACAAAGGGCAGCCTTGGCGGAGGCCAACGTTCACCGGAAACAAGCTCGACTTAATGCTGGCAATGCGAACCAGGCTCCTGCTTCGATTGTACAAGAACCGAATGGCACGTAGTACCGGGCCACCGATCCCGTACTCCCGGAGCCCCCCCCACAGGACACCACGAGGGACACGGTCGAATGCCTTTTCCAGGTCTACAAAGCACATGTAGACCGGTTGGGCAAACTCCCACATACCCTCCAGTACCCTTGCAAGGGTGTAGACCTGGTCCAGTGTTCCGTGACCGGGACAAAAACCACATTGCAGCTCCTGTAACTGAGGGTTCGACTAACAGTCGCGCCCTTCTCTCCAGCACCCTGGAGTAGACTTTCCCAGGGAGGCTGAGGAGTGTGATCCCCCTATAGTTGGAACACACCCTCCGGTCACCCTTTTTTTCCCCCACTGCCTCAGTCGAGGTCGGCAGCCCCCCCCCACCGTAAACAGTGTGGACCGGGCGCTGCTTCCCCTTTCCAATAAATTGTACTTTTATTGTTGGTTATGTTTGCGTAGCCTTATGAGTAAATTTGACCTTGACCTTTCTGTGGCGCCAGACGGTTTGCCAGAACCTTTTCCAACAAACTCCAAACTCCTCCCGCACCCGGGTTTTTTCCTTGACCATGGCCGAAGTTTTGTGCCTCTTGGCCTGCCGGTACCCGTGGGCTGCGTCAGGAGTTCCACAAGCCGTCCATGCTCGATAGGACTTCTTCAGCTTGACGGCAGCCCTGACTTCTGGTGTCTCCCACCGGGTTCGAGGCTTGCCGCTACGAATGGCACCGAGCAGCTGCTTCAGCAACGGGGGAAAGGAATACAGCCCCGTTGGATGTGATGTCCTCGTCGCAACTCCATAGTATGACAAGGCCCAGCCCATCTCAAGGAGTTTGGTTTGAGAGCCCAAACTGTGCGTTGAGGGAACTATATCGAAACATCAGCTCGGGCTCCTTCCACATCAGAGAAGACGTTCCATGTCCCAAGAACCAGACCAGGTCACCCAGGCGCCCGCCCTCGAGCGCCACCCAAATTGCAACGTCCCAGCTCCAATGCTGACTCCTTTTGACTGATTTGTAAAAATCAAAAAGGAAACAAAGTAATTGGATTGCAATAAACACACTTTATTCAATCACACTGTATATATATATATATATAATCTTACATCCCCGATAAGCAATATCATGACATTAAAGTTACAATGCCCATATGACATTGACACATTATCACTACCCTAAAAACAAACCTGCAATAAAGTTACACATTCTTCACCTGGGAATCCACAAAGATACATTTATCTGTGCAAAGATGGTAATAAATGAAAACACTGAGAATGCATATCATGTGTACCTAATGTTTCTTCCATACGTCACTGATGGGATCTATTTAACATATGTGGGTCATGTGTGGGACACGGGAAGCAAAATTGCATTTTAGATGACTTGCAATTTGTATGAGTAAATAAATGCGGCATTTCGGATGTCGCGCTGACCAGGCCGTGGCGTAATGTCGACGTTTCTGACACAAAGTGTTCCATACTGCTGACGACTAAAAAAAAAGATGCATTTGTACGTAACAAACGCAGCAGTACAGCTTTTGCTGTAGAAGAAGTAGAAGTGCTTTCAGAGCGCAATGAATAAACAATGTTCATTGACAAAACGATACGGTAATCCCTCAGTCTTTGCAGTTGGTTGGTTCCAGACCCGGCCATGATAAGTCCTCTAAGTAGGATTCCTTAAATATAAGTGGAATATTTCCTATTTTGGAAGTAGAGAAAACCTGTTTACCATCTAAATACCATTTTTAACAGAACATTGGAGACATAAAATAACACCCCTATGGTCACCTTCACGCTGATATAGTACTGCTTATAAGAGCCAATGAGACATTTTCAACCATACATAAGACCCGTGGTTGTGTGTGTTGCTGTAAATGTGTGTGTGCCGGGCGGTGTTGGGGCGGGTAGCCTGGCGTGGGTCAGAACGCCTTATATCGGATTTCATTTAGCCATTTTTCTGTGCCTGAAAATGCTTCATTTCGGAAAAAAAACAAAAACACAATTTGCTGAAATCCGCGTACGTTCTGCTTATTAATACGCCATGTTCAACCACCAAAGAGTGCCGATTTATATACGAATACAGTGGAACCTCGGTTAGTTCGCATGTGTCTGGGTGAACATTGAACATTTACACTTAAATTTGTACTTTTAATCAGATATTACAGTAATTATCATCATCAACAGCCATAACAGTTTGAACTTGCCTTAGCACAGTGCCTCTCAAATAGTGGGGAGGGGGAGCGGTGAAGTGTCAGCAAGAGGCTGGGAGTAGTTTCGACGTTAGTGCAGACCTGCCAACATGTACACATTTATCCTACTCAACATGCAATTCGACTCTGCAATAAGCTTATATGCTTCATAGCTCTCAGACAAATACATGGATATGATCAGTTTCTCGGTATTTCTAATTGGGGGGGGCTGTAAGCATTTCTGTCCCCTGGGGCGGTGGAGGCATGGCAAAAAAAAACAAAAATGGAGTACCACTGCTTTAGCAGTTGTTTCTTTAAGGCATCATGTTTATCCATAAGACTGCAAAGTCAGACCATCCATTAGCGATTACCAATCCTTTGCCATTGAAATATGAAGGAATGAACTATTGAAGCAGGAAGTAAGCATACTTTGGCGGGAATGGAATATGTTCTTCACTCTTATTAAATGTTTTATACCTTTGTGGGCATTTTTTTAGGCCAAAGTCATCAGCAGAAAGGAACGGGTTCTGGAGTGACGTGTGATGCACTGTTTTAATAAACCTCGTCCGTCTGGGGGGAGGCATGGAGGCGGCAGACTCTGGACTGGACTGGACTGGGACGGAAGGGAAGAAGAACGGCAGTGTTGAGGTTTGTGGGAGGGGTGGGTGCGGGCAGAGCCCGGTCAGTCCATCTTCTCTTTGTGAACAAGTTTGGGCGCATCCACAAAGTCTTGCCCGTTAAACAAGATGATGGTGGCTGTAATGGCGCTGCACACTCCCCAGAACGTCACATAAGCAAAGGTCTCTGTCCACGTGTCACCTGACAAGACAACAATAAATCCTTCAGAAAGTCGCCTGCCATGCAAATATGCATTATTTCAACCAAACCCCAAACAGAGGCCACCTTTTGTAAGGGTGGTGGCCAAAAACCGGAACACACGGCCCAGCGATGATATCGGAAGTTTCCTCTTGGATGCCAGAGTCAATACATTTAAAGTTCGTTGCTTCCAGACCCGACCGTGATCAGTGAAGTCCCACAAAATAGGATTCCTTATTGCTTGGCGATAAGCTATGATTTGAAATACACTACTTTTCAAAATGTACCCAACATGTTAGGCCAGAATATGCGCATTTGCCGACAATGCACCCCAATCGTTCATCTTTTTCTGGCCTGAGGCGCTGAGTTCAGGGAGGCAGAATATGGAATTATTATCGACATTAGGATACACAGAAAAACGTTCTGAGCTACCGCCATTTCTGATGTTTTGTTAAGAGTAGTGATATCATGTTTCACAAAAGTCAAGCCACATACCCGACATGAGAAGGCATACGATGCACATGGAGAATGCCACCAACATGATGATGGGGAGCTGAAAAAGCAGGATTCATTGAATCACACTCAAGTTCACGGCTGCTCGTGCAAACAGACCAAAATGCTCCGCCACTGACCGTGAGAAACTTCCAGTCTTTCTGCACCCGGAGAGGACTGGGGCCGTCCGATTCGTCAAGAGCAAAATTCCCCAGAAACAAGTCAATTGAATCCTGAAACAAACATCTTAGTAAGATGCTACTACATGATTATATGATTGTGTTCGTGCTTTATTGGCGCACATTAAAAAACCGCCAGCATAGCCAACATACTTGTCTGAATCCATCGGAGAAGTTGTTTTTGTAGTAGCGTATCATGGAGTTCCAGCCGTCCATCACCAATCCCCAGCGTGTCCTCTTGCCTGTCCTGTGGGAAGAGTGTTTTGGAAAGGGGATGGACGGAAACACTAACGCCACTGATTAGGGGCAGACTCCACGAGAACGAGACGAGATTCTAGCATTCATTTTAAGGAAAGTACGATGAAAAAATGAAAATTTGTTCATTTGAATCGAGTCAAAACATGACGGCGGTGCGTTTTGAAATGTACTGTCTGTCGAGCGTCTGCAGCATTTCTTAAGGTCTGCAACGGAGAAGCAGTAAATTCATTTTGTTGCCCCACAATTAATTCGGCGTACTGGTTCATTCGTGTCGAGCTCACCTTGCTCATTATTCATTTGCAAGCATCTTTTTCCCCTCCTAATTTACCCGACCTTGCACTGCTCCTCACAAGGCTACACTCTTCTGCTGGCTGTATGCTTAGCGGCTCCGTCTCTACCCGAGGCCAGGAGAGCAGACACGCAACCACATGGAAATATTCACAATAACAGCAGTCCAGTGGGACCAATCATGTGAAGTACAGTTATTAGTATATTTTTATTTCAGGATGAAACCTGCACTTGCTAAACAAGGATGCTAGCCGTCTCTCGGCCGGTTGTCTGCTATGAACGGTGAGCTAAAATGTTAGTTATGATCTCCTAGTTACGGACAGGCACAGTCGAGGGCAGCTGTTTGGGGGGCTTATGTCAATATGAAAGGCGGAAATGAGAGAGGGCACAACGCGCTGAATCACAATTCAAAAATTTAATCCATTGACAGCCCTACTCGAACGACATTAACACCACACCTGAGCTCTCGGTTGTGTGTCAACCGAAAAACAGAGGTTGCGCTGTAGTTGAAGCGCTACTGTACCTTGTGAAGTCGGTTTTCAGCGCTCCGGTTCCTGCGTACTGCACAGCGCATGCATTGGCGTTGTCAGCCCATGCTAGTTAGGAAGCACACGGAGTTGTGAGGTTACACTCACAACACAGTAGTTGCTGTGGCACACGTCACATGCCACAAAAAAAGCATTTTACTACCGTTTTTGTAGATCTTTTCAAAGTCCGCTTGCTCTTCAAGCCGCTGTCCCACGTTGAGAACCCCCATTCTCTGAGGACACAGTCAGGGTACGATAATCTCTCGTTTTAGTTGATATACACACACACACACACACCCCAATGGTCACCTTTACACCCCCATCACCCAATGTAGTAGGCATAGTCAAAAAATACGACATATTATTCCATTCCATTCTCTTCCGCTTATCCGGGTCGCGGGGGCAGCAGTTTCAGTAGGGAAGTCCAGACTTCCCGGTCTCTGGCGACCTCTTCCAGCTCCACCGGGAGGACACCAAGGCGTTCCCAGGCCAGCTGTGAGACATAGTCCCTCCAGCGTGTCCTAGGTCTTCCCGGGGGCCTTCTCCCGACTGGGCATGCCCGAAACACCTCACCAGGGAGGCGCCCGGGAGGCATCCGGACTAGATGCCCGAGCCACCTCAACTGGCTCCTCTCGATGTGAAGGAGCAGCGGCTCTACTCTGAGCTCCTCCCGGATGGCCGAGCTCCTCACCCTATCTCTTAGGGTGAGTCCAGCCACCCTACGAAGGAAACTCATTTCCGCCGCTTGTATCCGC